>JAHZMX010004943.1:0-12631 GCA_027743895.1 Seira musarum
CCTCTTTCGAGAGTTATCCAGCCGATGGACAGACGGACAGACGGTCACGGCAATCTCAATACTCGCTTAGCTACGCTCAGCTACGTAATAAATTATAGTGACGTAGCTGATAAATGGTTCAAGAGCGGAGAGTTGTTCGAAATCAAAACAAACAGTTTTAATAGCTTACAAGGTTTAGTCCACACGCTGTCAAATAAAACAGTTCCTTTCAAGGCACAGGTAAACCATTTCAGCGACTAATCGAGTTTCTCAACAAGAGTAGTGGCAGTATGTCAATTCAACTATGCTGAAAACGATCCTGACCCTCATTTAGCTGTCTTAGCCATCCTACAATTTTTAATTTAAAAAAGAATTTTGCACATGCAATACGTAATGTTATTAAATGCCAAAGGAACTTCCCTAAGTACAATTATATGACTTCATAATTACCAAAAATCTAATCTGGAAGACATTCAACTGACGTTGGATGAGGCCGTCAGTGGTGACGCAAATAAATAGATAATTATTTTCAACTTAAAAGTTTTTACAACTAAGTTTATATCATAATGACAACGCCATGTGTAAAAATCTTTATAAACTTTTAAATTAAAGGAGAGCTCAGAGAGCCAAATGTGTGTCACCATCGTTTTCAGCATAGTTGAATTGATATATGTCGACAATTTTTGTTGTGAAACTCTCTTAGCCGTTGAATTAGTTTACTTGTAAGACTTACAAATTCTTTATATGAAAGTCATGTAAAGTGCATGAATGAAAAGAGGCAGAGAGGACCTATTGATTCAATGATCACAAGATATTATGTTTCACGAAAAACCTATAAACCGCTTATACTGCTGTAACTTTCAAAAAGTAAAGCTGACCGATTTCGAGTTCAATTTTGACGACTTTCTGCCGTTGAAAGATAAAAATGTTGTAAATTCAAAAGACATAGTGTTACTCAGCTTCTTATTGGTTTTCGAATGAATTATCGCAAGCTAAGTAAGAAGGCAAATCAGTATGTATTTTTTAAAGTTTTGTATAATCTTTTTCTGTACTCTAAGAATTTCGCTAAAATTTTCACCAATTTTTCCTATAACTGGTCATTAAAAATTGAGATGAAAACACATCAAAATATGCATGACTTTTCCTAACGAAAATTCCGTACTTTGACGTTTCCGATCTTCTTTTGAAAACCAGTTTGAAACCATTGCAGTTAACTTGAACCTGTTGAATCAGAATATGTTGGAATTAGGTCACTAACTCTTTGGCACTAGAAGTTATGGGTGAATTAAATCAGAACTTTTTTTCACAACGAATAAATACATGCATGAGTAAACATGTTCGTTGATGTAATTGTGTCTTATGTTTAGACTCTACCATGCTAAGGAGAAAGTCGAAAAAAACCCACCTCGTTATATAATTTAAAAAACTTGGTAAATGCATTACAATCAAAATCAACTTCTTGTTACACTTTTTCTGCTTTTACATTATATGTAAGTTATTTAGAGATCCAAATTTTTGTAATCTGCATGAATTTTTCACTACGGAAAAAAGTGGGTAAACTTAATAACTGACAAGGAATGTGCACGGTCGACGGTCACCTTTCTCAGATTTTCATATCCACATTATTCATGTGACATTACAAATCAATTTCACATGAAAAATAGTGTATGTGTAAATTAGCCCTATATGGGACCTTTTCTTTCATTATTGTCAACTGAAAGGTTTGTATCAATGAGCTTCAGGACTGTTTTGGTGGAGTTTGTTATGTAGAAAGCGTTATTAATCATAGGTTCCCACCCGTACCTTTCCAAAATTCCAGTTTTTAACATAAAAAAATGAAATTACTTTGGAAAACACTATGACTATGAGGCCGAATTTGCTAAGGTCCTTGGTCAATTGATATGATAAGTCAACTTGTTAAACTTTCCTTTACTGATGGATTGAAATCTTTGGTTAAATGGTTCTGAAGTCCAGAAATGAAGTTTTTTCGTTGTAGTCAAGCAGAACTATTTGACTTTGCCGTTGCTTCATTCTTTCATCCACAGTCAGAGCTATTGATTGAAGGACTATCGGTGTGTTTTTGACCCTCATCTTTACAAGTGAACTCATTATGCCATTGTAGCATAATTTTTACACAACAAATAGCGGTTACAGCTTATTTAAAATCAGTACGCAATAATAAAGACTAGTTCCATACTTTGAGGTTATTATTCGCCGACCTGCTTTGAAAATTATCGTTTAATGGACAGACGGACGGACGGTCGATTTCAAATGCTTCGGTATGCCCAGTTATGTAATAATATATGTACGTGTTTTGCGAATTGGATATGCCACTGAAAAGATACAGGGTAAGATTTATCATTAATTGTTTGTGTTTTTGACTCTCTGAATGTCCTTAATATACTTTCCAAGTCGCACTATAAATGTCCTCTCCTAGCCACTATTATTTTCATCATCATATCAATATATGCTGATCGTAATCATAAGCTAACGAAATATGATTGGAGGAACCTTTATTCCACAACTCAACAAAAAAACAGTTAAGTTAGAGACAGATGAGAACGAGCATTAAACATACTAACACGCAATTAAAGCCTAAATAGCCATGTTGTCCACACTCGACGTTCTGAATAGTTTTGTAAAAATTTATATTGAAAACAAATTCACAAAATATTTCCTTGGCTTACCTTACCGATGGGATACCACCGAAGGGAAAATGAAACTTCTCCGTATCCCAAAGTCATCGTTTCTGTGGACGGTACTGACGTCTACACTTTTTGCAAAGTCGATGATTGAAGCCTACTACAGGAACAAGGAAGGAAGACTTTTAGAAATGAGCATGAAATATTCACTATTCCATCGCCTTAATCGGTTCCTGCATTTGTCATCTTGCTCTACTCTACAAGGGGCCTGAATGCCAAGCGTTTTTTAATGGAATGTTGGAGGAAGAATTGATCTTCAAGAAGCGGATGCCATTGCTGTTAGATGCATTACCGAAACAAAGGTTACCCAAATTTGTGATCCACGCGTTTTTGCTTACTTCACAACTCATTCCAATACTTTTTGGTATTGGAAATGCGTTTATCCCTTGTTCCAATTCAAACATGTTTGTGGAGTTTAATCGAATTTTCAGAGGATGTTCTTGTAACACAAACTTTCTGAGAATGTCTGTCATCGTTATTCAAGCAATCTTTCACTACCTTACCTGGTTATCAATCATGAGAACTGGTACAGTAATATCCATGCACATCTACATTGGTTGTACATGCTTGCAGACCGCATTAAAATTGTTTTTTGGGTAAGTTTTGCACGCCTGGGCAGAATAAACTTTGTTACAAAATTATAACTACTTTTCAAATAATTTCAGAGCATTTCGAGGATGCACTACCGGGGAGAGGAGTTTAAAAGAGTACACTCTACTCTACAGAAGAATACAATTACTTTGCAATCTCTTTACTGAAGCTCATGTCAAAATCCTGTTTTTCCTTGCCTTTGTCATCTCTTGTTATCAAATATTTGCAGCATATTTAATCTTTAAATGGATGAAATCGACAGAAGAAGCATCAATTCCACTGCCATTAATTTTGTTCACTGTGCTACTTGTAATAGAGCTATTTATAATCATCATTGTCATATACGGCTTAGCTGGGTCAATTCATAAAACTGCAAAGAGCGGTCTCTCTTGTATTACGTCAATACCGAGAGGTAAAGCACGGATCTGGAAGCGACTTCACAAATCTTTTGGAATAGTAAAAGTCGCGTTTGGACTGAGCAATTTTGTCGAAAAAGTCAGTTCGCTGAAGTTTTTGGAGTTTTCAGGTTCACTTTGGCTAATTTTGTATTTTAAAATATTTTAAAATTTTTCCCTAAGTCATGTGTGAAAGCAAATGATGATGAATCTTTATTGCGTTTCAGTGGGGAGATTTGTTGATATCTTGCTGCTTGAGAAACCACACTAATGGCAACGAAGGTTCAAGGAGTTTCAAAACTACTAGAGGTTTTAGTGGGCCGGTAAAAAGAGCTGTTAAAACAGTGATAGCGACGTAGCTGAATGAGTAAAAGTGAAATAGCGTTCGTTAAAAATAAGTTTTATCGTAATGTTTCATTGAAATATGAAAGAAATGTTTTCCGCTGACATTTTTGGGTTCTCGCTCTCTTGAACAAAAGGGAATGGGAAATTTAATTTTTTAACATTGTATTTTGTGAGCGATTGACGATTGAGATATGTGAATATAAAGCCTCGAGGAGCAAGCGTCATACGGGAATAAAATGCCAAAGTATATTAGTAAAACGCGGGAAGGAAGGGACCGGGATGACACGGCAAGGGGGCGGGAAAACATATAACCTATCATTTACACGTGTAAATAAAATGAATAATCTTGACAAAATAATGCAAAATCGAAATTGAAAATTAGATGGGATTTCTCTAGAAATGTATAAACGAGTGTTTGTGTTACCAAAACGTAGCTGTGTAAACTACATAGTAGATTTACTAAAATTAGTTCATGCATGCTATATTAACTAAACAAATGACCATAGACGCTGGGTAGTCATAGCCAGGCCAAACGCAAATATCTCAAAAGAGCATTCGAGACCGCTCACAAAATTTGGCATGAAGATAAATTCGTCCATTGCGAATTTTTTAAGACCAGAATCAGGAGTGGTCTCGGATGCTCTTTTGAATTATTTTACTTTCAGTGGGGGCATCTTTTTTCCTAATGGCAGGAAAATGTTACCAACGTGAATTTTGGCCTGGCTATGACTACTAAGCGCCCATCCTCCTTTATCCAAGAAAAAAGAACTTTTATGGCTTTACATGAATAAAAATTTTAACTAGTAAAACCTTTCCTACAATGGACTAAACTCTGGTCATCTATGCTATTATTATCAATGTAAGCATTTTGCGTGGATTATTCATTACATCTCTATACAATATCAGAGTCTGCGACCTTCACACTGGCACACCTTGAAGTCGGACTGGCTAAGCACACGAAAAAACAGAGAAGCGAAAGGAAAAGTATAAAATATGAGTTGAATATTTAAGCCATTAAATGTACGCGACTAGGAGCATCTCATTAAGCAAATTATTTTGCCATAATGACAGTTTATTTTTCGGGTGGTGGAATTTAAAAAATGCCAAAAAAAAAACACATGAGGATGAACTAAACGGTTCTTTCAACACATTTTTGGTAATTAATGAATTAATTCGAGTTTTAACGGAATTAATAACGGTAGCTTGAAATAGTGCAACAATTTTCATTACTTAAATATAATTAAGTAATCCATTAATGTTTTTGTGCGATGATAAAGGATCTTGGAAGCAATTCAACTTCGACCGGCCGAAGGAATCCATGAACTCCAACTATTGCAAATATTTGCACCAGTCCAATTTTGGCGTCAGATAATGTTTCAATACACTGCTTTAGCCTAGCGGTAATTGTTTTAAATTGTGTTTGGATTTACGAATTGGTTAACATTTTTATTTGAGAAGTTCCAACACTTTCCATTGACCATGTTGAAAACAGATTTTCCAAAACTGGAGACCCGCAGTCCCTATCTTGCTACATGCATAAATTTGCTCTCATGGATGGGATTTTGTCCATTCCAAGTTAAACTTCAACAAATAAATAATTCTAAATCAAACCCCGAATATCAAATAATTCCTTGCTGCTTCATACGAAAAATCTTTTGCATTCTGGTGCACACAATTTGTATTGGAGTATTTACATTCTACAATTACTTGTTAATAAGTTGTTTGATTACCTCCGAATCCACAAATTTTATTGAAATTGTGGAACTTGTCAGCAGCACTTCGTCCATCTTGATGATCATAAATTTTATAATGTTATTTCGTAATCAAAGTAATCTCATCTTACAAGTCGTAAATCAGACGAGAGTCTCATGTCATTTTCACAATAAGTTGAGAATGCTAATGTATAAAGCAATCGTAAGTTTATATCAGCCGAATGATCTTATAAAAATTACTTTTAGCAATTTTAAGGGATTATTTCATTGCTTTTAAAATATTACAGGTAGTCGGGGTAATCATAATTTCCTACGGAACAAGCATAAAGACCCTCACAACATTTGATCCAAGATATTCACCATTGCAAATCCCGGAAGCAAATATCTGGTCACGTATGACAGCCTGGGATACTATTGGACTTGTTGCACGGCTGTTGATTAAACTCATTGTTTACCACAGTTGTACCATTGCACATCTCTCATCAGCGTTTATACTTATAGTAGCCTTGGCCATGGACACGGTTCGAAGAGAATTCTCCAGGAACATGCAACTCAATTCCCTTAACGGCTTTCACCAAATAATGAATTTGAGGGAAATTACTAAAAACGTTTGCAAAATGGAAGGATGTCTAATATTATTTTATTATCTGATGTCCGTCTCCTTTTTAGCCATTGTCTCATTTGGAAAAGTGTGGGAACAAAGTGGCCAATCCTTCGCAATTATTACGTTTTTGGGTGTAGGTGTTTGGATGTGGCTCACTTCGGCCAAGTTTCATTCGAGCATTCAAGAAAGTATCCAAAGTTGGGGAAGGAGAATGCAGGATAATTCTGACCTTCCGTTAGAAACGAGAATAAGAATTCAAGGCGTCCTTCAAGATAATCACGAGGATCCTATCGGGATCTCATGCAATTTTTTCATGATCACTTATGGATTTGTTGGCTCCGTAAGATGAAGATGTGCATACATCCTACGAAATAACCCGACTCTGTGCTATACTTATTTTTAGTTTTTTTTTTGTTTTCAGATGCTGGGACTCATTGTTACCTACACAGTTATTGTTTTTCAAATGCAGATAAACAAACAGTGCTAATATTGATATCAATGATTATACAACGTGAACAGATGAGAGTCACTAATAATAAACAACAAAATTCGAATTTCCATAAAATAACCACATCCAAGAACAAACCCCAGTAAAGTTAGCAAAAGGACGACGTGCGTACAACATTCCGGAAAGAAAAAAAAAACAGTTTGCTACTTATTATTTTTGTAAAGGCTTCTACGTTTCGAATTTGTTGTCGGCATAATCGTTTAAATGAACAAACCAATGACAAGGACAAAATTACAGAATAAAATTATTACGGAAACATCAATTTACCTACTTATAAAATGAGTTCGATGATGAATTATGACATGATTTAAAAAAATATACTTCGCGACTTCCAATATTTTTTGTTATTTTTCATAGAGACGTAATAGAGGAAACAAATATTTTTCTGTTTGTAACAGACTTCAATCAATGTTGTGTTTATGTGGAGTAACTGACGTCAAACCAAGGCTCCTTTCGGAATTGCTAAAAAAATTAATTGGGTGGATTTATTAAGTTTTGCTAATCTAGTTTTGTATTATGTTCCAGTTTAAACTCGTACTACACGGCGTAATTAAATAAGTAAGTCATACATCCTACAAAATGTATTACAGAAAAAACATAAATCCGAATTTGGTTTGTGCACTGGATTTACTATCTTCTTCACTGTCCTACTATTCGTTTTAATGAAAGTATAGCAAAAATATGAACGAATGGATTTATGTATAGGTACATCAATGACTTTTTGTGGTTAGCAAAGCCTTCAGTGTGCCTCTGGTAATTGCCTTAATAAAATTAAAAAATGTTTTTTTCTGCATCACAAACTGATTTCCATAAGCCAATACAATACGACTACAAGAATTTCGAAACCTTCTAATTTCCATGTTTCTTTCCCTAGAACCCCAGTTTCTTCCTGTCCAGGACAACAATGACTTCGTTCCACTTGTGTACAACATTCTTCCCAAAAAGATGACACTTGACCAAACCGTGGTCATCATAACTGATGCCATAGAAATAGGTAACTTGCTTAAAGTACTCATTTCCTTCCAGTAAAGTATCAGAGCCGAATTAATGTACATCGGGGCAATTACATAAGCAGCGTGATTCAAAATGAGCAAAATCCCACAAAAACTCATTACATTAGCATTAATAACTTGAAACGCTCTGTAGTAACATCGAAGATTTTTGAGTGAACGAAGGCGGTTATTGCTTAAGTACGTTTTGGAATTTAAATTGAATTCTTGAAAAAGAAATAACGTCAAGTAAAAAAAGTACATCAAAAATCCGTCGGTGATCAGAGCTATACTAGCAAACATGACGAGAATGAGGTATGCGTGGTATAGAATCACAAAGATTCTAACTGGCAGACTATAATACTCATCTGGGACGTAACTTCCTAAGAATGTGAACCCCCTCGGATCATAGCAGCACAAGGCAGTCAGAAGAATAACGGCTGCAAAATACAGCGCTTTAAGTGTACAAACTGCGCCGTCAAAGATGAAGTTTATGAGGCAGTGATCAGGATCAAATGATGGCATAAACTTCCCTAAAATTTTTAGCACAAGAGTTATATTTGTGAAATATTTATCAAAATTAATAACCACTTACTTTCAATGTGGCGGAAAAATTTAATGGAGGAAATTTAGTAATTGCAGAAAGTCATCCGTAAATCATCTTATACTTGAGTATAGTCCCATCATTACTGCCACACCCACCCAATAAGCTAATGTGACAGCGAATTTTTCCATATCATTCCGATAATAAATTTTGACAACCTTGAAGAGACTAAGAATGCCCCAAACCATAACAAAATTATAATTTCTTTTGAGTCTCAATATTGCTTTTGGGTCGGTAGTAAACCTTTTTGTTTTGGTGTCGAGAGAATAGGGGGCTGATCCTAATTTGTTAGTTAGTTTAACCAAAGCCGTTATCATTCTGATTAGTCTTTGGCTTAACATTTTGCTATGATATGGCAATCTCGAACACAAGAATAATTGAAATGTCTCCTGAATTTTTGCTCGCAAACAATTTTGAAAGTTAAAGAAAGGCAGTAGCTCATCGTCAGTTGTACCAATTCAAGGAAGTGATTCATTTAGGAAGTAAGTGGATATATTAACCAACAAGTGCGTTGGTGCACAATGAAAAATGGCAAAATATTAAAAAAAATTATTTCTTTTTAATTACATCCAGGTCGACCGACAAATAAGGAAATAGCTCGGAAAAAAAATATTTACTGGTCGTAGTCGTTTATTACTTGGATGAAAGTAAATTAAAATTAAAAAGGGAATTTCCAGTTTAATATAATAACTTTAAAACAAATTTACTTATACACCGTCCTCCTGCGTTCAATTATTTTGGAATTGAACGACGAAAAATAAATTAAATTGTGAGTTAGATCTAACTTTCAGAATAAACACATTAAGGTCATTTATTGATTAGATTAACTTAAAAACTTCGAAATGAAAATTGTTTTTTATAATTTACAATTCTATTATTGTTTTTTACCGTATTAGAAAGTTTTTATCCTGGAAGCGATGTCTGTTCTATTTTGTACACAAATATGTAGCCACTGCCAAAATTAGCATGCTTAATGGTCTGTCATGAGTAGTCATACACAGCTGAGTCATTTAAAACTACTCAACTATTTCCTTCACTTAAGTATAATATAGTATTCAAACCGTCGAAATTCTTTTTTTTTGTTTGGTAATTGACAACCTCCATGACTGAAACTCATTCTGTCAGCATATTACCAGGAACATAAGTAAAGATGGAAAACCAATAGGCTTATCATGATCACTTGTCAATCTATTTTTTACATTAATTGAAAGCGTTGATAACGATAGCAAGCATGAGCATCTGCAACATCAAGTAATCATTGACTGAAATGACACTTAACTAAATGAAATACTCTCACTAACTTCTTCTAAAACTGGTACTGTGTGCAAGTTCACGTTTAAAAGGTGGAATGATTTAATTACAAAGTCACTTCAAAAGTTTGACGTTGATGAAGTACATGATTTTGATTGATACTGAAGATGAGAACATATTTAACACAAAATACTCTTTATGAACAATTGTAGCCTTATTTCGCAATCCTATATGAATGGAAATTTTGGAACTTATTTGGCAAACGCAACCAATATATAAAGAGAAATTTCATACATTATTCCATTTCTGATGGTACTTCTGTTCGACAAGTTTATGGGCATTCTTGCTTTACAAAACATTCAAAAAATGTCTCAATCAAGTTTTTTAAAGTTAGCTGTGATAACTTTCATATTGGTTCACGTAAATTGCTCAGTAATATTTCAAAAAATTGGAGAAGAGTGTTCTGAAGACAACCCATGTACGGCTGAGAACTCGCAGTGTTATCCTGCTGGAAGCATTCACCAGTGTATCTGTCGATTAGGCTTCGTCGTCAACCAAGACTGGACGAGATGTCTACCTGTGAGATACTCCATTGGAGATAGCTGTGAAGAATCTCCACAGTGTGATCTCTTGAACACAGAATGCTCAGGAGGAAAGTGTTCCTGCATTACCAATTACATCCCAATTGAGAATAGGTGCTATCCTCTCGTTGGTGAGATTGGAGGTCGTTGCAATAAAGACGAACAATGTGTTGTGGAGAACAGCTCTTGTTTAGAAGATGAAAACGGCAGTAGAAAACGATGTACCTGCAATAACGGATATCAACCAGATCCTACCGGTAAAATATGTGAAAGAATTTGAGTATCAATTTGTTTTGGAGCACAGTTAAAAAATAATATCAGATCAAAAAATGATCAAGAAAATTTGTGATGGATAGTAATTATTTTAATAAAGCGCTGTATTTGGTACAAATCTAAATTTAAAAATCGTGTGGTATTCAAAATTTGATTGGTGAAAGCATATAATGTTTAAAATGCCATTGCACATGACATAATGATGCATACAATAAACAAAGAACTTTTTTTTCCTCATCTTCAACTCTTTTTGTTACCACTATTTACACAGGGAACTATCCATCCTCTATGCATTTGCATGACAAAAACTCCAAAATGTGCAGTGTTTTATCACATTGTCTGTGGCAATGGCTCTACTCTGTTCCTCTGCATTGCATTGCTTGACTTGGCACTTGGCCTTAGTCTTGCTCGGGTTTGCATCACATGCAATACATTTCTTTACTGAAAACATGTGCTTGTCCATAAAAACACTATCAGTCGGTGAAGCTGAATAACAACAAAAAATACTAATATTCTAAAAACAAATTATTTTTTAATGTCATTTCTAAGCAGTTTGTAAAAATGGGCGAATTAAAGTGTTTCTTGTGCATTGATAATTGCTATGAAGATACTAAATACACACCATCCGAAATTAGTAGAATGCTACGTGCATTAGCAAGATATGTCAAATTGTCAATTAATATTGGAGATGAAGCAGAGGATAACATTTCATTAACGCTGTGTGGAGAGTGTCAAAACATTATGGACACATTTATGGAACTTTTGAAAGCATTTGAAACTGCTAGAATGAAAGTTGACTCGTGTGTTCAAAAAATTTGTGATATAATGCTGGAGGGGAATAGATGCGAAGTGGAGAGTGAAATTAAGAAAATGGGAACATTCCGGAAAAAACTTATCGATAAGAGTAAGTTTCAATATAATAAAATTGGTTACTATGGCATACCGAGGATGAATTAAATTTGGATGACGTTTGCGACCCCAATAATAATGTCAAGTCTTGAATTGCTCTGGTTAATCTCCGGAATTACCTTTATTTTTTGGAATCTTTCAGCTTCGTTGGAAATTGAAAAATCGCTACCTACGGTGGAAATTACCCGAGTTTATTCCTTGGCTTCAAGCAAAATGCCAGTACAGCAAATCAAAAAAGATGAAAAGACTGATCAAAAAGGAAAAAGAAGAAGACGTACCACTGTTAAAATTGATCCCAACATGCCAGCTTCAATGAGTGTTCCAGCACAACCTATTTCAGGAGCCAATTCGACTGGGAACGATCGTTTCGATCTTAAACCTGACTTACATCTCTTAGTTGCTAATACTTTGGTGGACCAACCGGAGTTAAAAAATAATCAAAATCAATTACGAAAAAAGCGATTGCCTACTAAACAAAATTCCAATATTTCGAAATCAAGGAATTCATTAAATCAACGGAAATCTATACAGAGAAGTAAAAAATCCTTGAAGAGTTCATCAGGTCGGCTCAAATCCAAAGAAAACAGTGGAGAAAATCTTAAGGACAGGAAATACTACTTCATCGTTAAGAAAATTGAGCGACTTGAAAATGGGAAACGACGATATTACATGTATTGCCTACGTTGTCAAAAGGAAGTGGCTCATAGCAATGAACATCGTCGTAAATACCATAAGGTAAATTAAATGCCCGATTCTCTCTTCGTCCTGATCACCCATCCTCAATTTAATTTATAATTTTTGGTTCATTGTTTTAGGACGCCTATGTGCCACCACAACGTCCACAACAAAAGAAAAAATCTCAGTCGTCTTTAAACTCGTTGCCGGACTTCATTACAGATATTGGAACAATTTTTAAGTACGGCATTCATCAGATATTATTCCACTGTTCACTTTGTAACTATGATTTTCCAAGACAGAATTTACATAAACATAAGAAGAAGCATGGGATTGGACTGGATAAGTGCTCAACCTGTCATAAAGAATTTAAAGAGAGGCATGCATTCCTGAAGCATATTGATGGAGAATGTAGTTCAGAAGTCTCGCAGTTAATTAAGAGCCATAAGTGACCTGGAATGGAAGTGAGACAAATTTTGCTGCTTCTGTAAGCAGGAACTTTACTTCATTTGT
>JAHZMX010004944.1:0-11142 GCA_027743895.1 Seira musarum
TAAACTTTGAAATCGACTTCCAAAAGTTGTCCGTAACCGCTTAAAGTGACTTTCATGCAGATAGCGAACCAAAAAACCATTAACATATCGTCGTCAATTTTACAAATCTGCGTGTCATAAACTCCAATATGATTCCGTTGGTTTAACTTGCATTTGGTATGATTAGTTCACATTACTCTTGGCAAATCTACATGATAATTGATGATGTTAAGAGTTGATGAGATAAGAAACTTTTAATTAGTATGCATGTGAAAACGTGAGAACTGAGAACTTTCTGGTTCAGCTCCGCTGTGTTCATTAAACCTCATTTGCGCTTGCAAAAGTAAAAGTAAATTTTTTGAAGCGTGAACTGAACTACTCTTACAACTTTTGAAGTAAATACAAATTACATCTATCTTCGACTATTGCAGTTGCAATCGAAATTGATTTTATGAGTCACCATGATTAAGATGATTTGTAATTATTTTTAGAAAATTGTTAGCAATCAGGATAGATGGAGTTTGCTTCATTTGATATAATTTGTTTTTCAGATATAATGCTGAACGTCTCTCGAATGGACTTCATCGTTCTTATCCAATGGATTTCCCTGCTGGCATTGTCCACGAAGGGTACAACTCACATTTGGCTGATTTGTCGTCTGGAAAATGGTGGGCTCCGAGACCACCAAAACAACCCCTCACCGTACGAAATCAATTCATTTATATTCATTTGTTCATAGGATCTTTGTGAATCGTTTTCAGCTATGATAACGCGTCGTTTTACAAGTGATGACGAATTTTAAATTTAATCCCACACCGCGGGATTGCCATACTTTACTGTATTAAAAAATTACGCGTACTTGCATTATTTTAAACAGTTATTTCTTGTTTCAGGACATTATTCACTTGGATGACCCCGTTTTTTCAAGGAATCTACTAGTCCCGGACTTAATTGCCCTCCAGGGTCGTCTCTTGAAATCAATCAAGCTTGGAAAAATGATCAGTGTAAGCATTCCTTAATAGCAATGTTCAGTTTGAGATGTAATTGGAAATTTTGATTAATGCTCTGAATTTAAATTCAACAGCAAACAGGAAAGCCTGTTAAGATCCACCACTCCCAAGGAATAGACTTTCTTGGAAATACTATTGAGGCCACTCAGCTTTCTGTAAACCCCCTCGTTTACGACTACTTTGGAATTCATAACAGTGGTCACTTGATGATTTCATTCCTGGCTGATCCCCTCTACAAACTGGGTATTCCCCCAGGCCCTATGGCTGAGCAAGCAATGTCGATGAGAGATCCCGCTTTCTATCCTTACCACGTCTGGCTTGACAACTTGTTCGAAAAGCATAAGGCTTTGTTGCCGCCTTACAAAATCCTTGGCGTAAGAACGCACAAAATTACAAATGTACATATTTCAGACTTGGACTTCTATAGAGCAAAATTGGAATTTATTTTTAGGGTGAGTTTCCACTGCTCTGGAGAGGAGTAGAGGTTCATCACGTTGAAGTTCTCTCAAAGGGACATAGCCACGTTAATCAACTGAGAACATTCTGGACTGACCAAAAATTCGAATTGAGCCCTGGAGTCGACAGGAGCGTAGACATTGCTGATGATGACCAAGCTAAAGTTTGTGCTGTACATTTGGCTCACGAACCGTTCCTCTTCAAGATTGTTGTCGTAAGTTATTGAAGCACTGATGAAAGCTTTATTTTTTTCTTGTTTTGTTGGAATTAATTTGGAATGTATATGTGATCGAAAAAGGACCGCAAGCCGTGCGCAAGGACCAAGACTGGCAAAGCGACAATCCGTATCTACATGGCTCCACGATATGATGAGAAGGGTCGCCGTTTCCACTTTAACGAGCAAAGACGTCTTATGTTCCAGCTTGACGCTTTCCAAGTCAAATGTAATGACTTAATATGTGATTAATATTAATGAACAAAATCCTGATTTAAATATTGTTTGCTATATAGTACGCGTTGGGAAGAACATCATCACCCGCCGATCTCACGACTCCTCATTGACGAAGCCATGGACCCGCTCCTTGAACGAAATGATCCATAACGGACAGGATCCATCAGGAGCTGCGGAATTTTGCCCATGTGGATTCCCACAGGTTCGAAATAAATCATCAAAACATTTTATTACCTATTATTTACATTTAGTTATAAAAATTGGTAGTGTTTAATGCAATGTAGATGTAATAAGCACATTAAAATTTTTTTTACAGCATCTCTACATCCCCAAGGGCAATGAATTATCGACAACCCCAAAGATCTTCAATTCCCTGAGCCATGTAACTCGCCCTACATCTACTGCGGCCTTCCCAGACGTGCCTATCCCGATGCCAGACCGATGGGCTACCCCTTTGACAGGTAGATTTAAAATTATTTTTCAGATCTTAAAATAGAAACTCATTCACATTTTTTTCTTTGACAGACCCGCAAACAAGCCTCCAATTCCATGCAAACCCGGACATTCGTTCGGCTCCATGGTATGCAGAGCTTTCAATCTCATCGTCCTTAAGGAAGTCGAATCTCTCGAACAATTTGTCGCAAAGGCACCCAACATGAAGTCAACCGTTTTTACCATTAAGCATATCGACCATTTGTACAAAAGTCATCACGGATGGGGTCAGGGAGGTGAAGGTGGTGGTGAAGGAGGTGAGGGTGGCGGAGAAGGTGGACAGCAACAAGGAGGAGAATCAGATGAAGAGTAAAAATCTAAGTCGTAGATAGACTTCGCCAGTAGCCAAATTCATAATTTTTCCTACTAAAATTAACTAATTTTAAACCCTTAATTTATTCTGTAATATAGACGCCTTTAAAAGTGGAAAAATATTTTATGATCATTGCTGATGATATGATCATGTTTCATGTACTTATGCAATTTTAAGTTCAGAACGTTTTTAAAAGTTTCCCCAAGCTCAAAGCGAATGCCAGAATTTAGACTTTTTGCATGGGCGGGGAGACAATGCTTGTAAGCTTCGTATGTAGCTAAATGTATTTAAGTGGTACAAACACAGTAAAAAATAAAAATGTTTTTAGACTTTTTTTTTCTACCGTGCTCGTGATGATGATGCATGACCCACGTGCAGAGCGCCAGGAACGCTTAGACTCGAAAGTGAAATCTGAAGTGCGTGTAGGTACATGTGTTAACTCCTTGAGATACTCTGATATTAAATTAAGGCCAATGCTACTCTGGGGCAATATGAGAAAATAGCTTACTTCAGAAGATGCCTAAATTTGGTCAGGTTAAAATGATTCATTTGAGTTTGATTGAATTCGATTGAAATTAATGGTTGTCCCTTCGTAATCCAATCGAAATAACATGTGTAACTTCATTGAATTGCGTTGCATATGTGAGGTTGTTGAAAGGCCAAACAATCTCTAAGCATAAAACATAACTGTGCAACATGAAAAACTTTCAGTTTTAAAAAACGATAAAAATTTTAGATCCGAAATGAATTTTATATTTGTGTTGCACACAATTGCTGTAATTTGTACGTGCCTATGTTTTATTTGCAAAGGAAAAGTAGGGGTAGCAAGTAATGATGGCGAGCCAAAGCCAAGTGAAAGATGCTTTTTTATGAGTTCTCTCTACATAATTGTAATTCATTGGCAAATTAAAAACACTGGCTTGAAACACAAGAGGCGGCTACTTGCAGTTCGAACACTAAAATTAAATGGGATTTTCCATTTAAAACCATGTTATTCAAGTGTAAGCCTGACTTAAACATAGAAAAAAGGATGCATGAAGAAAACTGGTGAAGATCTTCAAGACGATTACATGATGAAAACTTTAACATTTAAACAACCTCGTACCTACTCAAACAAAAAATAACAAAATTGCCAATGCCAAATAAAATTATCATCTTTATTTGTGATTCTGATGTATTTTGGATACCTTTGCTAGCAAATTTTACGAAATGTTTTAACTTTTACATTTCAAAACATTGTAAAAATCAAATTACAGTTTTCGCTATTCCTAAAGCGTTTCTGGGACATTTTGGATATGAAATGAATAGCAATTGAAAATTCAATGCCAATGGCCATTAGAAGAAACAATTCTAAAATAAAGTTGTATATTCTTAATGGAAGATAAGCAAATCAGGTTTTTAGAGGACTTTGAGTGGTTTATTCTAAGACTGGCGGCCGACCGGCTTGTACCAATTACTCCGAAACAACTCCCTTAGCCATTTTCACAACATGCTCATCAGTTGTTGCGTGATCATATTCAGACAAGCCGCGAATTAATAATTTCTCGTTAGAAAATTGCCCAAAAATCACATTTTTTATCGAGTAGAAACTAGTACCGTTGTTACCGCCCTTTATTACCTTCTGCAACTCAATTGCATTGCAAGTGCAATTCAGAGGTTATGGCTTGCAAAGCATTTAAAATCAGATCATATCATGTGAATAGGTAATGTACATTGGATGTTTAAAAACCGATGAAAAAATGCTTTGAAAATTAGCCTTATCTTTGCTCATGAAATACGTACCCTTCAATACATTTTTTTCTCCCTCATGCGAAGCTCTTACCGTTCCGCCTTCCCTCCCCTGATAATCTAGTTCATTTTTTTGCTTGATGAGTAATTAAGTTAAAACATTTTGTGGAAAATGCCTTAAGAATTCTAGGGATGCTTCCTATTTTTAAATTCTCACTTTTCCTCTCGAACTCGAGAAAAAATTATTCGAATTCGCACATGATTTACGATTACCAACTTTCCGCAAAATTTTACAATTTTACGTGGGGAAGTGAAGAAAGAAGTACTTACCTACTCGAGCTTATGGTTGGGACTAGTCACCTAGATTCACTCACGAGTTCAATTCCAATTGTATTTGTAATCATATAATCATTCGATTAAAAAAGTCTTCAGTTGTGCATTTTTATTTGTATCTCTGCTTTACACGAGAGAGAAGATCGAAATCAATTGAATTGAAATTGAAGAAATTCAATTCAGATCTAAAAATAGAATATAGTTTTTCCTTGTTTTAGGCAAAACATTTTTTCATTTCCCTATACAGATTTTAGATTAGTGTGCAGCTCTTCCTTGTGTTTCATGCAGGGGTTGAAAGTTCGATAAGCATTATTTGTGGGGGGCCTTTCATTCACCTTCACCTGTAGACTGACTAGACCACCTCTATAATTTTAGTTTTCATCTTGACATACTTGCGCAAAGTACTCTAATTTTGGGTCTCCTCCTCAGAAGATGGAAGTAATTAGTGCAATTGTGACCTAAAAATGACGCGGCGAGATCCGAAACCGATAAGTGCAAGTTCACCGACTACAATTCCAGGAATATAGATTTTATTTTGTTTTAAATACTCAAGTTAAAAGGCATTTTAAACTGTGATTGTTTTATAAAGTTTTTGTCAAGCCCAATTTACTCAAAATGGGGCTGCTTCGGGAACAACGTGTTATCATGTTGCCATTAAAGTGTTCACTAGTCCAATTGATAGTTCTTATTTCATTTACCTTGACAGCCATAACGGCTCAGCAGTTACCACATTTGAATGATTTCACGGTAAAAAATGACGCCCAAGATTTACTCGCGTTGCCGAGTAATAATGCGGGTGTTGCAGCGAGCGTCCTACCTCCCACAAATTACGTTCCTCCATCGCCGCCAACGGTAAGCCCTCAGCAGCTGCAATTGCAGCAGAATGTAGTCCAGCAACCTGGACAAGTGAATCAGATTCAAGTTCAGCAGCCTGTACAACAGCAGCAGCAATCGAGGCAATATGTCCAACAAAGTTACCCCACAGTCTTCACTGACAATAAAGCTGAGGAATCTTACATGGCCGGACCTGTAATGTCCTATGCCCCATTTCCCGCTCCCAGTCCTGCGTATTACTCTAGGGCACCTATACATGGTGTAAGCACTCCTATTGTTTCTAGACCTGTGATTAACCGTTCCTTCCAATACCATAACCACCCTGCCCCATACTATAATCCCAATCCTTATCATGGTTTTACTCATAACCACGGCCATCGTCACCGCTATCTCACCCAACCCCGAACCTTTGTTCCATCCCCAAGTTTTAACCAGCCGACAGTCCTCAAAGCCCAAGATCCCATTCCCCCAGGTCCTGCACCTGCTGTTGCCCCAGCTTCGGCTCCCCCAAGTGGACCTCCTCCCCCATCACCACAATCTTCAGGCCCACCTAGCGGTCCTCCTTCTTCTCCTCCACGAGGCAGCAGACAGCTTTTCCCCGACGAGCCAACCACAACGACTTATACTGCTAGTGCAAGTTACCTCACATCTGGGAACTATACTGATGCCCAACCAGGACCTCCATTTTTTCCACCTGACACCTCTCCTTATTTCCAACATTACAATCCCCAACTTAATTCCATAGAGCACACAGGTCCCATCCCAGTCCCACCTCCTTCTGTAACGACCTTTGCCGTTTCCTCTGAAGGATCCGAGATTCCCATTACAGAGCCACCTTATCATACCCAAAGTATCACGGAGAAAGGCTTGTATCAAGACCAGAAGTTCCTTGATAGTGCTGTGGGATCGGGCTTGAATCTCTACAAAAACTTTTTAAAATCCCCGTTTGTGGTCATAAATAATGTGTTCACCCTTTTGAAGAAGTTTTCGGTGCCTAAGGAGCACTACTTGAATGTTATCAGCTTCGTTGGAGTCTACTTGTTCATGTCGATTCTTTTCTTCGGATATGAAGATTATCTTCAGTATGTCAACCACTTTTACCCATGTAATATAATAAAATTAGTCTCTCCGAACGGAATGAACCAACAATATTTGCTTTTGTAGACCCAAGTGTGAAGAAGGCGGCGACGCTCATCTCCAAAAAGAATGGCATTACCATGTTGGACGTCGTTTTGTCCCGGCTGTCCGAAGTAAATACCTAAGTAAAATAAACTAATTGTCAATCTATTTTATAAAATATTGACTTTAAATTGATTTCTTGTTTTCTGAAGCTGTCGACCCAAAAATGCAGCGAAAGTTCCTCGAGCTTTTCAAAGGCCTCCATTTGGACGGCGATGATGGTGATGACGGTGGTTCAAGCTCTAGCGAAGAAACGGGCATGTCTGTAAACGATCTGTGTCCCCGTGGCGCTTTCTTCTACTCTCTGGCTCCTATGCACTTGGAAGCTCGCATGCAAGTTCAAAGGATTTTAGTGGGTGCGTTCACAAGTCGAGCCTAAATTTATTTCAGTTTTCAAGAAAGATTTAAAATTGTACGAACAAAATTGTATTTCTTCAGCTCAACCTACCCCAGCGCATGTCTACCGCGTGGCTAAAGATCTCTTGTACAAACACAAGATCCACCCCAAGATCTGGTACTTGGGTCTTGTCGCGGCAGCCTTAGAACGACCAGACATGACTGGTTTCCGACTCCCACATCCGCTCGACGCGATTCCTGACTGGTTCATCCCCGCTCACCTAATCCAAGACGAGATGGATCGATATCGCGCACGAAACAACCTCATTCAAAAAAGAACCCGAAGGTCTGCAGGCAACTCCACGCTTACGATAGTCGTCCCAGATTCCCCCACAACCTCATCCTCAGTACCCCCATCCTCCTCTACAACGTCACCCATGCCTAATGTAACCACCACAATCAAGACCACGCGACGACCAATTTTCACACGTCGTCCAACATCTGGTGCTCGACCAACCCCAGACTCAGGTTACTCTGGCTCTGTTGAAAGCGGTTCACTTGAAGGTTTCATTTTGGATGGAGCACCTCAAAAAGGCGACTTAAGCTCTTATGACGAGGACACCATCAACGAATCGATTCAGAAATATCAACAAATCAACCAAAAGGGAAGCAAGTACAGCCGCACCAAGAGTCCATCAAGGAAGACTACAAAACCCTTCGATGATAACAAAATCGACTCTTCTACGCAGAATGATATCAGCGCGAGCACAGAGAATCTCAGTGGGCCGCTGACAGGTACCGGTCCCACAGGATCTCTTCCAACCGGATTGAATAATGATCCAATGAAGCAAAATGAGAACGATATTGACTTACCGACCGTGTCCTTCGAAATATTCGGCGATGAGAAGAAACCCCAGCCAGTTCCTTCCATCAGGGATGACCAGGAGGATGACGATGACTCAGAAAGTGATGAGACTAACGATGATGTTCGTGATAAGAAAAAGAAGAACAGCAGTAATAAGAAAAAGAAACATAGCCATAGAGGAAAAGGTAAAGATTTTCTTAAGCAGGGATAAGGAAGCGAAAGCAATTTTCTATTTACTTGATGTGGATATTTGAATTGAATGAGTTTTGTACTCTAGGCAAAGGCAAGGGAAAGAAGAAGGGTAAGGGCAAAGGTAAAGACAGTGATGAAGACGACCACTGCATTGTCGTTGACGGAAAAATTGGCAGGGACAACGGAATCGAAAACCGATTGTGGTACTTCAGAGAAGACATGATGGTGTCACAAAATCATTGGTATAAATTTCTAAATAATGAATATTCTAAACAAATATAAAGGAAGTGATCAAGTAGACGAAAATATAAAATTAATGTATTTACACCACTCAAATTCATCATGATATTAATGTTCTGTAGGTACTGGCATTTAGCTCACCCCGTGAATGCAACCAGGCACCCAGACAGGCGAGCAGAACTCTTCTTCTTCACGCATCGTCAATTCTTGAGCAAGGTACATAAAAAAATGAAAGGGAGATTTTAACACTTAAGCTTATCGAATCACAGAGGCCTTCCTCCTTTGATTAAGGCGCTGTGCGTAAAAAATCAACTGCAATATGTATTGCATTGCAATGCAAATACAACTTTGAACCATTACCATTTTCTGCGTAGAGAAATGTAGAGCACAAGAAAAATGATGATCAATGATAATGATAATTTGAGCTTTAATGAGTTTGAGAAATCTTATCATCATATGTTTATGAATTGAATGAAATCGAAAACAAAAATGCGCTAAATGAGATGAAATGATGCTCATTTCGTTTTATTTTAAAAAATGAATGGAATGCGAACAACTGCAGCTTAATTTCTCAAACAATGAGTTTGAATATTTTTTTTCTGAATGTCCGATTAGTGTGGGTGAAAAATAGCATGATTGCGATTTTTTAAATACAGGTATGAATCGGAGCGATTGTCTAATGGACTGAATAGGATGATCACAATGGAATTCGGACCTGGAGGCGTGATGTACGACCCATATCATTCTCATTTGGCAGATGTTGCCTCCGGAAAATACTGGACACCCAGACATGCGAAACGAATGCTCAGAGTAAATATTGAACTCAAAATATTTAAATTAGAGATGAAGTGGAGTAAAATATTTTGATTGAACTCGTTTTTAGGATATCCATCACATTCATAACCCAGACATCATCAAAAACATTGAATTGAAAGATGTGAACAAAGTTTACAAACTCATCCAGAAGGCCGTCACCTTTGGAATCATGCTTTCCGTATAAATCAACTCTTGTTTTACTTACCTGTCATTTTTGATCCTCAAAAAACTTCCATTCAAGAACATTGATTCTTTTCAGAATAATGGACTCCTCCCAATTTCGAACACACGAGGTATTGAGCCACTTGCTAACACCGTTGAAGCCACTGAGCTTTCTGTGAATCCTGGCATTTATGACGCTTTCGGTCTACATAACATGGGTCATTTGCTCATTGGACTTGTGGAAGATCCCGACTGGACTTACAAGAAAACTCCTGGTGTGATGGCGGAAGTAGCCACATCCATGAGAGACCCCATTTTCTACAATTACCACGCAGTCATCGACAACATTTTTGAGAAGCACAAGGAAGCACTTCCACCTTATAAAACTGTTGGGGTAAAGTGGATCATTTCAATTTAGAAATCTTGTCGCGTTAGCTATACTTTTATGAATGGCTATTTCTTCTGTCACAGGGCGAGTTCCCACTTATGTGGAAGGGCATTGAGATCCTCGACATTGAAATGGTCTCGAAAGGAAATGGTCCGTTGAATCAACTCAGGACATTCTGGACAAAGAAGAAGTTCGAATTGGCCCCTAGTGTGGATGGAAGTACTAACAAAGATGATGACCACGCAAAGATTTGTGCAGTGCATTTAGCTCATGAGCCATTCACTTTCAAGATCACAATTGTAAGGAAAATTTAAGCCTAAAAATTATAACTCATTCGAATCTTGATGTTAAATTACATAATTCATGAACTTTCAGGAAAGGAAACCGTGCACTCAGAGCAAGTCAGGTAAGGGTACCATACGTATCTTTATCGCTCCCAGGTACGACGAGAAAGGAAAACGCATCAGACTCAGGGATCAAAGACGTCTTATGATTCAGGTACGGTATCAACACAATTAGAGTTAGCATTCCCAGATTTTTTATTAAAGCTTATTAAAATCTAATCTTGAAATCGTTGAATACAATCCAAACCAGTTGGATTCATTCCAAGCCAAACGTAAGTGAAAGTTTTAGAAACTCTATTCTCTTTAAAGTGAACAAAATTTTGAAACAAAACAATATTCTTTTTTAGTTCGGGTTGGACGTAACGTAATCACTCGACGTTCGCACGATTCTTCACTGACGAGGCCGTGGACAGAGAGCTTACACGACCTTGAAAATGACAATGGTCATCCAGGCGCTGCTCCGATATGCGGCTGTGGATGGCCCCAGCATCTTTTTGTCCCCAAAGGAAGTCCTAAGGTATGAGGTCATTGCTTGTTAAATTGAATCCCAGGAATCCGAATTTTAATTCTTGATTTAATGGGGTTATATTTTCTTTCAGGGAATGCCATTTGACCTTTTCGTAATGGTCACCAATTTCGACGAAGACTTTGTTCCAAATGATCCCAAAGATTTAGAAATTCCAGAAACTTGCAATTCACCACATTTGTTCTGTGGTCTCCCAAGAAGACGATATCCAGACGCGAGACCCATGGGCTATCCCTTTGATAGGTAGCTTAAAATAATTATTTGTCAAATGTGAATGCAGTCTCATACATTCATATCTTATCTCTTTGATAGACCTCCTTACAAAACGCCTATCCCATGTCTGCCGGGATATTCCTTCGCTGCGGTTGTCTGCAAAAGCTTCAATTTAGTATTCTTCAAACCTATTGATACTCTTGAAGAATTTGTGTCGAAAGCACCAAATATGAAATCGATTGTGGTAAGTTTGATTTTATAACCGTCTCAACATGCCCCTATGAC
>JAHZMX010004945.1:0-22098 GCA_027743895.1 Seira musarum
GCTAATTAAGTTGTAGCGATATGTTTATTTAACTACGAGTTAATTTTACTCCCTAAAAGCCATTTACTTCAAAGTTTAATCAACTTCTTGATTGATATATATTAAAAGTGTTTCAGTTATATGTTCTGTTCCCACATTTGTACAAGACAACAGCAAAAATACATATATGTTTAAATCTAAAAAGTGACGAAATAAACCTCTGTTATTGTTGTACCTAGATCATAAATACCTATTTAACCTACTTATCAAAGAAGCTGGTTTATACTTATAATAATAGAAATCAAAGATTAAAATGTTTCATAGACTTTATTCTCAAAGGCCAATATCAATATTTTTGAATATTATTGTGGTATTATCAAAACTTTGTCATTTAATTTTCAGCTTAAATGCATGCCGCATAAATTTTTCAAGTATTTACAAGTACACAATATGAAATGTGAAGTAGCCTTAAAACACTAAAGTAAAATAAATAAATCTATTACAGATTTCGATTTACAAAATCACTCTTAGCGTGATTTTAGAGCGACTTGTATATTTTTGCTGCAAAAAGTGGTATAAAGTAATTTCGTAGTTCAGTAAAAGCAGTTCAGTTTTCAGTTCAATGCATTTTTAGGAGGACTATGTTAAGTATTCAGTTTGAAATTGCTTAAGTCTAGGCATAATTAAGTCCAATTTTATTATTGGATGTAACTTTAAACCCCGAATGTATTCCCGTCATTTTCATTGAATTTTATTTCAATAATTGTATTAAAGGATTTTTTTGTAACATTTTTTTTCTGTCCGATACCAATAATAATGCTTGTGTTGCTTATTTCTTTGATTTCCATTTTGTAAAAGTTTTGGAATGTGGATGGCATTTAGTAGATGAATCTGGCAGATGGCTGTAGTAGACACATTTTAATTTTCTTTCCATACGGTTTAAGTTCGGCTTCATTTTGCCCCATGATTTATGCGTTCATATTACACTACTAAAGCCGCATTCATTTATGTGATTCCAAAACGGTTTCTCATTAGTCGCTCGTACATCTATTTACCAGTTACCAGACGTACTTCAAAAATGGAAGTATGAGTGAAAGGAGATATGACATTCAAGGACTTCTGAAGCTGTAATGATGGAGATAAGTACATATAACCGTGTCTTAATACATGGAACTTTATGCAATTTCTCAACTCTTATTAAAAAGCAGACAAAATTATGAAATTTCTAGGAATCAGTTCTTCGTGAGAGAATTTATTTCAATTTTTAAACGATTAAATGTGAAACATTGCATCTGCCTCCAAAGCACGCCTGAGTTAAGCTAAAATAGAAAATGTATTGGATTTTCACTGTGTTGGCGCAGGAAAAGCATGCTTCCTAGAAAAAGAATGCAAAACGTGTTGTTCTCTTCATAAACTTATTTAGCGATATAATATTAATGAAGTGAAAAGTTGAATTCTATGTCAGTAATAAGAAAAATGAACAAAAGACGTCAGACATAATTTGATAAAGGCGCATTAGATGAAGTTTAATGCATCAGACTGAATTGACTGCAACTTTAAAACGTTTCTTTCAATTTTTTATTTTATGTAACAAAATTGCAAAGTTTTCTTATTATATTTTATAAATACTTTATTTCCGTGAATTTTTCAAGCTTTGTTACATCCAACCTTGAAATAAAAATCAATAATATTCCAAACATTAAACTTCTACAGTTATTGAATATCTAAATATCCCCTGCGGAGTTCAGTAATTCCATTGTCCATGTCCGTATTAATCTTCTCGAATTCCAGTTTTGCTCCTCAACGTTTAGAGGTGTAACGTAAATTCAATCGGCTTTTGATCCACATATACATTTTTCAACTTCCGTTCTGGTTTTTAAGTTGGTCCGCAGTCCACATGCATGAATTAATGGTAGAACCTTGCCAAAAAAGATACATTATTTTCCTTTGTTTGAAGCGGTTCTAAGTTGCAAGGGCTAGGAATGAGCAGCAACGTAAGCGTGTGAAGTGTGAAGGCATGTCTTTTTGCATAAACCATACACCATGCAAAAAAGCACGTTTCGCAGCTGCCGTTTCACTTTTTCATTTTTTCTAGCACATCGTCTTATAATTTTAAATTTCATGGAAAAATATCTTACGTTTTTGCATCGCATGCAGTACAAAAGAGAAAAAAACAATTAAAGTCCTGTCCCTGTTTTTTTGTTTCTTACGTGCACTTACGTACATTGCGTCTTAACTGTTTTTATAGTAAAAAAATGCCTCTATTCTACTCGCTCATAAAAGTTACGAATCTTAATTATTGCATACATAAAGCTCTTTAATCTTTTAATGCATGAATTTCCAAGATAAAGTATGAGTTTCGGATTAATATAAAGCTATTTTTTATTGAAACCATCATGCGTGAAACTAGCTAACCGACAATATCAAATACCGACATCAAAAATTGTGTTATAATTCTTGGAAGAGTCTCTTTTGTCTTTAATGGATGCGTCTTTCACAAAGTATGGGAATAGGATTACCACGAAAGGCTTTCTTGAAAGTTTTTGTTCTTTCAAAGCTTTTAAATGAAATTCCCTTAACGCATGCTAATATTGATTACTGATTAGTAACTTTCAGTCTAAAAAGTAATATACCAACACCAACAACGCCGAAAAAAGAAGAAGAAAGCTTTTATACTGCACTGAAGTTCAGCCGTACCAATATTTTACAAAAACAAGTAAAACGATGACGTTATACACCTGAAACGCTAGCCCTAGGCAAAAAACCCTAATACATTCCTCTTGGGTTTCAGGTTTAAGTTAATTGTGCGACTTGATTAGGTAAATTGTTTATCTGGCAGATGTTTTTGAAATCAGGTATGCACGCATCCTCAAATTAAACTGGCCTGAATGTTATAGCATAGCTTTAATTGAAGTTTTTTTATGACTCTGATGCAGATTTCACATTTTCCATAACACATTAGCTACGTAAGGCATGAAATCATCATAAATCGATAAACAAGTCTCTTCTCGTTCGTCGTTTTTGTTTTCTTAATTCCAACTTACGAAACACTCTGGCTGTCTTGCTCACTTGTTTCTGAAAATGACGGATTCAAAGAAAACAATTATTCTTTCACTTGTCTAAAATGCCTACGCCAACCTTCATAAATTCATTCAGAGTTTCTTCAGACGTTAGCTATTTCTGGAGTAGTTTTAGTTTCAGTTGTGACTTTATGAAATTTTCAGATCGCCCCAACTCCTATTTTCGGTCTAGACTAGCTCATTCATGACTTCGTCTCAAGGCTGATTTAGGTAAATGCATGCTAACGTAACCACATGCATTATTGAATTCCCACACAGATGCTCTGGATGCACATTTCACATCTTCTATAACACATTAACTACGTAAGGCATGAAATCATCATAAATTGATAATCAAGTCTCTTCTCGCTCGTCGTTTTTGTTTTCCTAATTCCTACTTATGAAACACTGGCTGTCTTGCTCACTTGTTTCTGAAAATGACGTATTCAAGGAAAACAATTATTCTTTCACTTGTCTAAAATGCCTACGCCAACTTTTATAAATTCATTCAGAGTTTCTTCAGACATTAGCTATTTCTGGACTAGTTTTAGTTTCAGTTGTGACTTTATGAAATTTTCAGATCGCCCCAACTCCTATTTTCGGTCTAGACCACCTCATTCATCACTTCGTCTCAAGGCTGATTTAGGTAAATGCATGCTAACGTAACCACATGCATTATTGAATTCCCACACAGATGCTCTGGAAATTCATGAAACATGCAACCTGAAGATTTCTAACTGACTCTAATTCTTTGATACCGGTACAATTTTTTTTAATTTCACCTACATAGTCAGTTTGTTTGTCATAGCATATGGTGCAGCATGTCATGCCTATAATTTTTGCTCGCTTTCCGCTCGCTCTCCCAAATCAAGTGAAGTCATGCCGGTCTTGGTAAAATAATGTATCTGAAAGTAAGAAACGGAATTAAATGTGCATTCAAATGTGTAATAAAATGCTGTGATGATTATGCTCATGTGCAACATATTTCAAGCCACTTTCACATCTGTCTCTCGCCTCGCCTCGCCATTTTGGTAACATTTGGTGACGCTGACGGTGATGGTGATGCTGATGACGCTCATCGAAGATCCTTGATTTGAGGGTGATGTATCAAATGCATTCATCCAAAATAGGAAGTTGATGTTAGCATTAGCCGTGTTTTACCGTTGACTTCAAGGACAGTGTTTTTTCGGCTACCGTGTGACTGTGAGCTTCCTTCAAGATACTGCATGGCGTTATCAAAAATAAAAATATATATTCCTTCACCGCACCACCAACGGCAAGCAGCACCAGCGCTGATTTTTCTCTCGTGACGTTTGCAATCTCCAATCTTGCGCTGCCTACCTTTACCATTTTATATTTGCCAACCAGTTCTCTTCAAATGTGTTCAGCAACTTCAGTTCTCGCTAAAAATATAATATTATGCAGATGTAAGTAAGAAACGAAACTTACTTATTCGATGTACTTGTTTTTTCGGCTACCGTGTGACTGTGAGCTTCCTTCAAGATACTGCATGGCGTTATCAAAAATAAAAATATATTCCTTCACCGCACCACCAACGGCAAGCAGCACCAGCGCTGATTTTTCTCTCGTGACGTTTGCAATTGCAATCTCCAATCTTGCGCTGCCTACCTTTACCATTTTATATTTGCCTACCAGTTCTCTTCAAATGTGTTCAGCAACTTCAGTTCTCGCTAAAAATATAATATTATGCAGATGTAAGTAAGAAACGAAACTTACTTATTCGTACAGCGAACTGAGCGAACACTTCTTCTTCTTACACCTTCTTAGACGCACTCGATGTTCAATGAACGCGAAAAACGAGGCAGGTTATACCTATTAAGCAATGCACCACCATACGATTGCGATAGCACGTCACTAATTTTTTTACATTTTGTGTCACAAACCATTTTACCAAATGACAAGTTTCTCTTTTGGAGTTGCTCTTGCTACAGAACACCAGCAGAACTGACTGCACTTATGGTTTGCTCGTTTTGTACTTTGATCTCTTTGAGTAAGGAGCGTCTCGTAGAAAAACGTTTTTATTTTCTAGCACTAAAATATTGATACTTTTTAATGATATGGAGCCAGGAGTGCTTATTTTCGAATGTCGAAGAAGTTGATCGGATCGTTATCTGTGACAAGAAACTATCGTCTCAACAACCGACCAATCCCATTTTGCCCATCATGCGAAAACTGAACGTCAAAAGAGTTAAAAATCAACACAAGAGTCTCGGGCAGTTCAGCGCTGAGGGGGACTTGGATAACCTCGTCGCAGTCGAGTCGGAAGAGGAAAAAAATATATTCACGAAAACTTGTAGGAAGCTGCAAGAAAAGATGTGAATCTCAAATTTGGTTTGGTGTCGTGGGGCAAATGTAGTTCGCCGTCACCAGCAGTCACCTCTCCTCATTATTTCTTAATCTTGACGAGGAAGACGAAGAAGAAGAAGAGGAGAAGTGCGACTTGTTGCCCAAGCCATTTTAGAAAAAAGGTATGACTTGTCTGGCCGAAGGTTTGAAGAGGAATGATCAACTAACTGCCGGTTTCCTTGTAATTGTATCTTAAAGGAGAAGAGAAATGCGTGTAAAAGAATTATTGTATGTACACATATATACATATATTTATACCCTTCTCTCTAACTGACAAGCCACAAAAATATCCGTCTTTTTTACCTTCCCAAATAATGAATGTAAGCACTTACACGAAAAACGTCGCATCGCACCGCACCAAACAACTAGTTCAATGCATTATAATATCGCATTGTTGCGATTGCCATAGACAAGGTAAGAAGGGAAAAATCATCATCACCATCACCATCATCCTTTTCTTCTTATCTCTTCCCTTTCTTATTCTGTCTTCTACAAAAACGAACTATTATTTACACATCTCCTTTTTCCCATTTGGGATATCATTGTATTATTGAGGCATGCATCAGAGCACATCATATCAACCTCATCATATAATCATCTAAGGATTTTACATGTGCCTTTAAAATTAAATAAGAAGACCCTTTCCCTCACATTCTTGATATTCATTTTTTTTCATTAAAAATACATATTATGCGTGAGTCCCAGTCCTGCATCAACCAAACTACTCCGTTCATGTTCATCTATTTCGCATCTCGTGAGTGAACGTGGACGATGTGGTTTGCGTCTAGTCCTTGTCATACCCGTAAACGACAAACGATGTCTGAACTACCGCACAGTATTGTTTGCTTTTTTCTTGGGATGGATGATGATAATACGACGCTCTATTGAGCACCTAGGAAAAATACAAGAAACAATAATTGACGGTGTGCTTCTCCTGTCCCATCTTCATCTACTCTCGTGAGCTAGAATCTACACCAATAATAATACCAAATATCAATCGTCATCCAAGAAAAAGAATTATTTGATGCATTACAACTACAACTATTACTATTACCGATGTACATGGTCGAACTTTGAACAAGTCATAGTTATATTCACGAATTTAGTTAACTCAATCCAATCCATTTCTTCGTTGATGATGATGATGATCATCATCCTAGCTTTAGTGGGTAAGTATCTTTTGCTATTTCTCTACATTTTTATACTCACCTATTTAGAAATATGAATGCTTAGGTATTTTTCATGTGGGCTCCCCTCAATTCTCCCCGTCACTCACAGACTTTTGCTTAAAGCTCTCTTTTCTTATGTTTTCCTCCTTTTTGTCGTGCATTTGGATTGGGCCATATCATTTTATTGTACCTTTCGTTTTTTTGAGACCATCAGTGAAGCTCTTCCTTCTCCTCTTCTTCTGCAATTTAGCTTTTGTCGAAATTCAAAAACCAAGAAGAGGTGAGTGAGTGAATATTGAGAATCCTTACAGCAAAAAGGAAAAAACTCTGACTCCTTGATTTGGTGTTTCGTTAAAAATCCTTCTTCGTATTACTTTTTGGAGTTAATGCAAGAAGAAGGCATGCAGTAGAAAAATGGAATGGGGATTACGATGATAATGATGATCATGTTTGTGTCTTGTGCTTCTATGAAAATTGTTAGGAAAAAAGGTAAAGTATGAAAAAATATAATTCTACCCAACACATTTCTTTATAAGGTACCCACAAAAATATAGAACGATTCAAACAGGAAGATTGCAGGAGATAGTGGCTTGGTTTGGCTGACTGAGTTATTATCGTTTGCACATTATCCATTTCTTGGAAAAATACATGTGTACTTATAATAAAAATCATGATAATTCCATATAATAGCTACCTACTTTTTAAAGTTTGTTAAATTGGAAAAAACGTATTATTGCTGGTGGTTGAAATAATCCCTACTGCTACTAGGAACTTTAAAAATAGATCTTAAGTCCAAAGGATTATTTAGGTGTCATCCACATGCACCACCATTCACGAACCTTCTTTCCATGAGCGAGCTTGGTCCGGTCTCTGAATGCACGTGGTCTGTAATGACTGGACCGGCGTTTCTTTGCCTTCACATGATGATGTTGCTGAATATGACATATTGAGTTATAATTTAGGAAATATTTGGTCGTTACCGACCGATTCACTAAAACACACCATATTGCAATCGCAATGTTTGTTGGTATTGTTGTTTTGCCAAAATTTCTAGCAAAAGAGTTTATTTCATTGAAATTGTCGAGATACTTACAATACCAAGAAGCGCTGCTCCAAATGGGTCAGTACAAGTCAATGGCTTCTATTTAAGCTGGTATTAAGATAAGAGTAAAATTTGTTTAAAAAAACAGTAATTCTTAGGACTCCATTCAGGCCATTTGTTGATTTTGTGATATTGAATTGAAGAAGGAAATTCATTTGCATAATCCATTCACTTTTTCCCGATATATCTGAATGCACTTGATTCTTGATTGATCTAAATAGCCTTTCAGCTTTGGTTGGCTTTAATGGTAGGGGCAAAATGAGAATTAGCTATAATCGGAATTTCTGTGCATTGTCCATTTCGTTATTGCTTTCATGTTTTGGGTAACTGAGAATTAATTTTCAATCTTTGACTTTTTCCCCTCCTAATTTTTTGCTTATTTTTTATTGATAGACTAACAAGCCACTTGAAAATATCCAAAGGGAAATAGTGAAATCATTTCAATTAAATGGTCACTTCAGACAAGACTGGTTAGCCGCTTGAGATTTTCTCTGAATCAGGGCATATGTATGCATTCGTTATGTTGTAGAAAACACCGGAAATTGCATCTCCTCGTGGTTCCCACGTGCGAGTTCCCCAGAGAGTGGACAAAACGAACACACACACTGAGCTAAGGCACATGAAAGAACCAGAACATTTTTGCTCCTGATAGAAATACATAGATTTAGCGTTCTCGTTAAAATTCCAGTAGATTCTTAATGAAACGAGGACAAGAGCATTTTCTATTGAAGAGTGTTATTAACCGTAGAGTTTTTTTTCTACAAAAGCATATTTTCTTTTTTTGGAATGGCGTCAGTTACCTCACGGGACTTTTAGCTTTACCCGTCCATAACTTTCCAATAATAAAAATAGAATTCTGAAAAGAGTGACCTATTGACAAAAGAAGCGACTACATTTTTTCAGAGAAACTTTATGAAAAGGTAACCCGTTATTTCTTTACGATGGACTATAAAGTGATGGACCCTTGAGAGCCTCGTCTTTGAGCAGAAGCCTTTTTGCTGAGAAAGGGGTTTATCCATGAAAGAATAAAATCAGACTGTCTGCTTGAGCTTACTTAAATGGCATGAATTCAACGATGAAGAAGAAAAGCGCTCAGGCTTTGCTCATGGTCCTTAATGCAATGTCTTCCAAAGAAAATCTTGAAAAAATATTTTATTTTGTGAAAAAGTGTAATCCTATATTTTTCCGGTCATCATAAAACTGACATTAATTCTAATTCATAATTTATTAGGTCTCATACATACATCAATATTGATGAAATTCTCAAATAAACCAAAGCCAATGTCGACCATCCATCCACAAACATGGCTTATTTTCTCTAGTCCTTTAAAATAAATTACAAAAGCGACGTCTTTCAGGGATCGGGCTTTTTGATTGAAAGTGTGTAGGTACAGTTATAAAATTAAAATGTCGCTTATTTCTATACCTATACATATTTTATGTTGTGTCCTCATTAAAACTAGTTTTTGCTGAACTCCAATCGCCTAAAATAAACGATAAAATCGTCAAGAAAATGTAGCCCGTAGGTATTATGGCTCACTCAACTCCCAGTTTGAATAACATTGTCCTGTATTTTTATGCTTTCAATGCATTCTGTTTAAATGTAGGAAATATTTGCCCAAGTTTTAAAGTGCATTCTTATGAATCAATGATTCAACATGAACATTTCGGACAACAAATTTTTTGAAGCAGTAGTTGTGCAGTTTTTTTCCTTTGCAATTCATAATACATGCACATGTTTAATTATTTTTGAGTTTTTAAACATTGAATAATCATACGAATAGATTCGATACATTTTGAAAATCTTTCAATGGGTCAGACTCTCAACACTTTAGTGTGATTGATACAGTAACAATTTCTTAGATGAACTTGGTAAAAAATCATCATCGTTTCTTCCTTATGGCATAGCCTACTCGGCAACTTTCATTTGTGATTCATGTCACCGTCACTGCCTGACTGAACCGGTATCATCGCTTGTCGTTATTGACAGTCAACGCTCAATAATATGTATGCACTTGATATTATAACTTTTAATCATTCAACTTTCATATAAAAATCTGTAGTTTTTACTCATCGAACAACTTATATTGGTACAGTATTAGTAACTTTTTCTTAAAAAACCGGAATTTTAACAACGTTATCGGAATAATTCGTGAGTCATTTAGGTTACTGCCCACACCACTATTTTCGCCAATTATCTCTTCTTTCTTTCTCTGATGATTCATTCAGTTAATGATGAAGGCAAAGACGACCATACCGTTTCTTCCAGCTTTTGTATCATATCGTGAGTAAAAAATTGTCCGCCTTCTTTCGTTGCATGACAGGAAATGAAAAATAGGTTGATTTGAAGAAAAAAACGATTCTCTCTGCAATTTTTTTAAACTCCCAAAAAAATATTGCTTGGAAGTCATATTTACAGTAATTGGATTGTATATCTCCTCACCACACCACGCACTTCAACTCCAGTCGCCCTCATCTCATTCATCCAATTTCTTTGCAATTCATTCTTAAAAAGAAGTCCAAACCACTCGACTCATACAAAATGCGATCTCGACCGCACCGCAAGTACTATAATAATCGACATCAATTTTTCCGTAGAACTGCAACCACCGTATTCGATACTCGTCAGTCCGGCAATTACATATTACCACTACCACAATATTTATTTCCTTTGTTTGCCCTCTCTTCATTACCGAGAAAACATTGAGACAGAAGATCTTCATTGATTGCATATTAACTCACGTATTCATGCGGTATTATGTCATGAAGTTTATCTTTTGTGTCAAAGCGGCAAAGGAGTGAAGCAAAGGCATAAAACATGTTTACCCAGAAGAACAACATACGTACATCTCATACAAGCTCAGGCGAAAAAACTCATTCCTCATCTTTCGTCTTTGTTTAATGAGAATCCTTGGATCATCATCATTGACTGCACCTGCCTGTCCTGTCGGTCTTGAAAAATATCATCGCACTTACTTACCTATACATCCCCCATAAAAAGATTGTTTGACCAACCAAGGTGAACAGGCAGGCATAATACATGCATGGTCGATGGATGAGTCAGGGAACTTGAAGTTGTACGGAACTTCTTTTATCTGTATCTGAGAAATAGTTTTGCACTTAAGCGAAATATGATTTTTTGTAAAGATCGGTCATCAAAGTTTTCACTTCTTTTTTTCTGCATAGGATACCCGCCGCTGGCCTGGCTGAGATCAAGATTGTTTAGAGGTGATAAGGAGATTTATTTCACAATTTATTTCGGAATATAATGATTACGTAAAAGCATAAGAATTCCAATCCAAACTAGTCCTTAATGGATGATAAATTCTTGTAAATGATATCAAGAATAAAAAAAATATTTACTTGGTGGCAGAGTAATGATAACGATAACTTCACAAAAAATATCTATTTCGCACTGAAAAAGCAATATTTTAAGAAATTATTACGTTTTATCATCATTTTTCATTCCAATTATTACGAGATGCCCAACGCAATTTTCCACTGCATTACATGTGTTTGCATAAAGTTAATTATCATAATTACGGGTTTCGCTTTTTTTGCCCTGTTCATCCTGTCATTTTGAAGGTGGGCAACTGCAAAAGTGTAACCTGCATTTTCCCTCTGACCATGTGTAATTTTCAAGTAAAAAATACATGCAGCCAAAGTTTCAAGAATTTCAAGTTGATTGGCGACTTACGCAGACATAGCAAATCATATCCATCTTATGATCATCATACCTTCATTTCAAAAGTAAATCAAGAAAACAACTTCTTCTTTGGCATAGTGAACAGATAAAATTATCAATGATACGATACGAATACGATACAGATTAAATGACTTGGTCTTCATACAATGTTCATGCTGGTCCAAGACGAAAACATCTGCAAACTCATTTTCTGATATGCCATTGTCTTCTTCAAGTGGACAACGTAAAACAAAAGCTCTCTCCGAGAACGTGAAACTACTACGGTCATAGTCATAGTCGTGTGGGAAATGAAGAGACGCAAAACTGCACGTTCACTTGGTTTGTCAATTACGGGACAGGCTATGCATATGGTCCTCAAACTGAAACGAGGCACGATCATGATCACACTCTTTTATCTTTTGATGATACTCACCTGTCAAATACCTGTAAGAAAATGACATTATAAAAAGGAGCAAGGCATGCATGCACACGGGCGGATGGTCGAGTCGGTCGGTCAGTCAGATCAGATCAGAAGAATGGCTAAAGCTACAGCTTGCTTCGACTTTATTCGAAAAATAAAAATTAGACGTTATAATAATCTATTCAATTCTCAATATCCATTCGCGTTTCTTGTCGCCAGCTTCAGTTGAAAACAAAACAGGTTTCTTTTTCCTCGACATTTTCTGCAAATTGCGATTGCATAGTTTGTGCATCACATTACATATCATCTCAGCTCTAAAGCGTTGCTCAGAAAAGTATTGCCATCGTAGATTGCATCGCCTGCTGGCATGGCATGGCCCGTTTTGTTCGGTTTTCTAAGGCTGAAAAAAAACAATGTACGAAATGAAATGAAGACGAATGCTTGCTTATATTAAGTTTAATGTATCAATATCACTAAATTAACTATTTAATCCTTTTGTGTCTTTAAAGTTTTTTTTTTGAACAGGTGTACGTACACACACACAACTAACTACAGCTACAACAATATCCAATTTTTATTGCTACTTTCTTGCTAACGTGTCACGCAACGTAACAAAATAATCTAGTACAAGCGCACAGGTATATTTGTGCTGGTTTCGTTGCATTGATCGAAAGTAACGTTTAAAAAATAACTTGAAACTACATCTTCTGATGCACCAAATATATACATATAATATAAAAGCTATGTAGTGTTAATATAGATGATAATAGGAAAAATAGGTAGACTTTTGTTTGATCATGGGGATGCTGTTTTCTGCTTGTTCGTTCACCAAACCAAACCACATCTTTCAAAATTAGCATTCATTTTAAAAGTCATTTTACAACTCATCTCGCTTTGTTCTTTGCTCATGTCGGTAAACAAGGAGGCAGGCAGGTGAAACGTTATCATAATTTCTTCACTGTAAAATTGTAATGAAAATAGATAAGTAGCATGTGTTTGAGTTTGAGCCTCACAAAGTGTGTGCTCCTTTGTCAGCCCAGCAAATCCACATGAAAAAAATAGACAGAACAAGAAAGAATCCAACTTGTTAACAGAATGTGAATCAGTTAAAAAGACGAGGAATGACGATGAGGATGATGACATGTCTCAAAATACTAAATAGTAACTCATCAAGTCAGCCACCTACAGACTTACTGCAGTGGATCAATGCAATTCAATGTGTTAATGACCAATGGTACTTATTTGACTGCTTCAAAATGAATGCAATTTTGCAAGTCTAAATAATGTAGATTTTTATATGCCCGGTCGCGTTCCCTTTTTATTAATATCAGACAACCTCAAAAAGCCGCCAATAAATTTGCAGTTGCACTACTTTTAAACAGTAAGACATTTTTAAAACTTTGCTCATGGGACAATCTTGAACCTTTGAGAAGTTCAAACTCGTGTCTAAAGTAATGTTTGTTCTTTGATTTAAGTTTGTTGAAGCAATCGTAATGCAATACGTCCCACCCACTTGTACATAATGAAGAATAAGTTGACAGTGACAGTAAAGTAAATATAATTTATTCATTTACTCTTTTATAACTTCACTTTGTCATAATATCAAATATCAGACAGCAAATCAATGGATATCATCATTATCATCATCAATTTTTCGATTCAAGACGGAATGACTAATCCGCGAAAGCTGAGCCACCCACTCATTTCATTGTAGTGGTGATAATGACAATGGTGAGCTGGTCTGATAGGTACCTGGCCTTGCATTTGGCATTACTGCGGTACTTGTACCACATCTCTTGTTTTATTTAAAAAACTCTTTCGCAATCGCAATTATAGGTAAATGCAGTACCTTTGCAGAATATTAAATTGCTAAACCAAACGTTTGTGTTAGCCACCAGAACTTGACTGAATATGTTTGATTTTGATTGCGAGGATAATGGATTACGTTGGATTAGGGTAGGAGTACTTGTTGATTTCAAACCTATCAAAAAAATTCATTTAATGTCCAGTCTTGCAATTTCAACTTGTTCTTTAACAACCTTGTTTACTATTCTGTTGCAAAACATTTTTGTAACCTCTTTTCTGTTTTCAGGAGGATGAGTCACCTACTCTCATCGGTAGTTTACTGTCGGCATTACTTTGCTAGAGGAGGAAACGAGTGTTTTCACAACATGCACATATAAAGTACCTAAAAAGATTTCGAGTTTTTATCAAGTGCAAACATCTAAAAAAAATATTTATATTTATGCATTCTGTGTGTATGATATTATTTTGGAAAAGCACGCAAAATATCTTGACCACAGAATATCTTTGCAAAAATAAGTTATTTAAAAAACCAAAGCCGAGACATTTTCTTTCAATCATTTATTTACTCAGTTCATTTTCATTTTATTTTGTAAAAAATGTGAATCAATGCCCGTCCTTGAAACAAATCCGCTCAAAATGTCGATTTTGTATTGGAGCGCAACAAACTGGAAAATCCTAAGAATCCGGACGGAAGAGCTAGCAAGTCAACTCCTCCGATTCCAATACCATTAAAATTTTTGCCTGTAGAATAATATTGACATAAAGGGAGTTTATATATCTATCTACTTGTATCAGATTCGAAATTGATTTTGCAGTTCATCGCACTCGGTTGCACCGAGTCCCTATCATCATTTTTTATCCACATCCTCATCATCGTCATTCTTATAAAATGATAATATTTCAAGATGATACATGCATAAATGAATTTAAAATTAGCCCTATTGACCCGTTTTAAAAGTTTTTTACTTTTTTCAAGTGCCCGTAAAACTCTACAATCACAATCACAATCTGCATGCATGCAAACATCACATTTTAATTTTACATCAAATTTTATTCATTTTTTCTCTGTAATTTTACCACAGCCTATCCACATTTTCTAAGAATGTTATCATTATTATTATTAATGCAGTGATTTAGAGGATTTTTTGTGTAGTTACTTTCAGCGTAAAATTGTGTTTTGGTCGGGGTTGTCGTTGTCACCCAGTCATTTCCTTGTACAGTATAAGTACATACATGAATGATGATGAACAAAATAAAATGTAAAAAAGATCACTTCACCTCATCAGCATCACAATAATCGCCACCGTTGTAAGGCAAAGAATGTAAAATATTTTATGTGAAAATAATATGTTTGATGGTGACGATGATGAGATTATTTTCTGGATCTTCTGGTGAGAAAGCGAGATATCGTGGTGCGTAGATTGAAAATGAAATTTCCCTTAAATGGTTTGGATGCCCTTGTTGAGGCTCCCCATTATAGGAAAAATTAGCAGCTGCCTGCGTTCACCATAACAATGCAGCATTTTTAGGTAAGGTAGATATGTAGTGATATCGACTCAAGCTTGCATAAAAAATTTACTTTGGAATGTAATATATATCACACTAAAGCAAGAGCTCAGAGAGTTATTTATTATGAGCATTTAGTACTTGCTTGTTGCCTACAACGTCATTATTCTTCACAGAGAAAAGGTTCTGGGTTCACGGATATCAAAATACAAAATTCTCGTGTGTGGGCAAAGGATTTGGCAAAATAATTGTGTTTTCCCATCGAGAACTATGGCCAAGTGAATGAACTGAAAACTTACGTGTACATACATTGTTTTTGATTTTGATATGATGACGACGATTGACGTCGCATGAGGCATAAGTATTGCACTTTCAGTTAGGCCGAGAACAAAATCATGTTAAAATTAAAAAATTACCTATTTCATGTTCATGAGGCTTTGATTGTAATGCAGATCTCAAAAGTTCTACACACGTAAGAGCTGTGTGTGAATCATCTGAAATGAATGAGAATCATGAATCCACCCTTGGAATCTGAATGGATTATTTTTATTCTGAGACAAAAAGCCGGAAACGATCCCTACTAGCGTCTGTCTTTACAACTGACAGAGATTGAAGGGGACTTTTGTACAGGACAGTAAATAATTTTATTCAACTAGACCTTGGATCATGCTGCTTGCGTATCCATTAGAATCTCTGTTTCTTTACTTCTTCCATGGCAGGGTGGATCTCTGAGCAAAGTACAATTAAGTTTTGGAGTCACTCCATCTTAAAAAGCTGTTTGCATCTGAAGAGAATTTCTTCTTTGGGAAGACTTCCAAGAAGCTATATATTATTTATTTATAGGTATGCATTCTCTTTCTCAGATTCACTTTGAAGTGCCTCCTATTATGATGCAAAAACATATGAAGTGTGTTTTTCAACATTGAGGGCTCAAAATTCTAGGTATTTTTTCATTGATGAAAACCCCGAAGAGCGGTAAAAAAATCTCGTGTTCTTTTACTACCAACGAACCTCTTCTCATGCCTTTTCATGCTTATTAAAAAGTGTCCGTTCATTTTCCTCTCATGAGCAAAGCGATGTCTGATGTCCCAGAATTTTCTAAGGGGAATTTACCTACTTAACCTTCTCATTCCTCTTATCTTGCAAAAGATGCGTCGTGGTTGTGGTTTAGAAACTTCATTTTTGGTTAGGCTTGCTTGTTTTTTTTATCTATTTAGATTTTGATGTTATGTTGACTTGGATGGGAAACGACGAAACGAGAGAATTTTTCAAAAAAAAAAAAGTGTGACTGGAGAAAATGAATGAAAAAAACTTCCTCTAAAAGGCCTTCAAGCTAGCGGAGGCATTTCATTATTACGTGAACAACAATATCGTCTGCCGTGTTGTTATGCATTAGCTATGTTGAGAATACGAATGCAATTTGCATGGTTTGCCCTTGAGTCATCCAAAAAAAAGCTTCGCTGGTCCTGGTCCTAGGCCCTCCAGCTAGACACGAAAATATGCAATAGATTCCGATGAAGTAAGCATCTAGTTTACGAGACATGTTGATGTTAATGCTGAATTGAAGGACTATTTTTTTACTGTTGCAGGACAAGAGAATAAAAAGCATGACTAATGCTAAAACTCCCATTAGCCCATTCCATTACCTTGAGATTTTTTTGTTTTTTGATTGTTCGCATGCTTTAAAAAATAGTTCACGAAGCAGTCTTCACTTCAGGTACTTTTGTTTGAGGTAGGTTTGGGGGGATGTTCATACTCCTGAAAATGGCATCACATCATCATCACAATCACCATTATCATCACTCACTCAACCCTGAGAGATTCCGAACGAAAGGTGAAACAAAGAAACAACAGCGCATTACTTTATTACTCCTGCGTGGTCTTCTTGAAGAAAGAAAAAATAAGCTTCCTTTTTTATGAAAGATGCGTCAAACAAGAAAGAGTACAGGTAAGATTCGAATGGAAAGCATCAATGACGTGTTTTTGGTGCTCACGAACAAGCAAAAAAATCCATACAGCTTCTTCGGTTGGAGGATGGCATGTAGGATGCGATCCGTAGCTGTTTCACACCTTGTAGGGCTCTTGTATTGCATAACTGATTTACCGTGTACCAAATGCGTAAGCAAGATATTAAGTGACATGAAAATAGACGCGCGCCTTCATCTTCATCTCAACTACCTACATACTTCATTTTCATCGGCAACTATTTGTTCTTTCTCAGAGTTTTCCAGACATGGCATAGTATTAGTTCGATGCCTTTCTACTTCTACTCTCATCTTCCATGAAGACAAGAAGAAACTGGATATTTCCATATTTCAATAAAAAAGATTCCTACAAAGTCGATTTGGATACCCAGAAAGGTCCAAGTCTAGTTCCTTCGCTTCAATTTATAATTTATTCCAATGCAAATGCGACGATGTGCAAAAAAGATGAACAGGTTCACCATCGTTAAAAATTCACAAAATATTTCTAACCACGTAACACAGCATTGCTTGTCTATCCCAATCCGATGAAATGAACAACGGTCCAGAAACGGCATTATTATTATTGTTTTTCAAAGGCGTGCTTACAAGAAAAGCGTATTTACTCAAACGTAAGTACGAACAGACAAAAATTTTTTTTTTTCGTGCTATTATCACCATTTATTTCTTCCTAGAGGCGAATATCTGTTTTCCCAATTTTTTTATGATGGAGAGAGAATCTCGAAAACAAAAACCTTTTTTCCTCCTTGTTTTTCCAAGAAAAGCGTATCAAGATTCCTTCAATTTTTCCTCATAGCCCCACCACCACCAATCACATCTCCCTAACCGAACAAAAGAGTTTGTACGTACGGAGACCGAACTAACCGACCGTCTCGCCTTGCTTGTTAGTTAGTAAGTATCATATCATCATCATATCCGATTGAAATCCATCTTTAAAATGTAGCAATACAAAATATGTACATCCATCAAAAAAGAGGCAAAGCGCATTCCCATTATTTACTTCAGTAAGTAAGTAAGAAAATTTTTAAGGGTTTGTCCATTTCATAAATCCTCATGTGAGTTTATGGCAAAAAAAGTAAAATCCTTTTTTCTTTTCTATTGTTCAATTTTCTTTCCTTTTCAATACATTTCGTCGCATTCAAAAAATATGGAATAACGGACGAGACGAAGTACAATGCAGTACATTTTTATTTTTCATATTTTTTGAGAAAGAAAATCCTTGAAAAATTCTCGCTCACATACTCAGCATCGCTTGCTCGGTTGCACGAAAAGACTTAAAGGTTTTAAGAGTTTTAGAAAATATGCAAATCCAAACTGAAACTGTAGCGAGGCGGAAAATCGGAATCTGAAATAAAAATTAAAGAGATGTTCCATTCAATCCTAAGGAAAGCCCAAGAGTTAAAATAATTGATCGGCGGAACCATCCGCGATTTATACGTGGAGGGCCACACAAGACCCACGCTTTCCCTTTGATTTTCAATGCTGACGACGTGATGATGCTCTTTCCCTGCCAAAGGCATATCGCTTTGAGATTGATTCTGATGCAGAATCTGGAATGTGGGGAATCCGCGTATTCGTTAAAATGCCGAAACCACCGAATTTAGAACCCACATTTTTCCCCTCATGCGGTCAAGTTAATTCAGATGCTACATATATCCAATCCTGAGGTTGTTGATGTTGATGAAGGTTCACCCAAAAGGTATATATGCTATACCAAATCCAATCCAATTCAAGTCTGGCCAAAGATCTGATCCAGAACTTGAAAGGCATCAGATCAGGCTGTCTGAAAAGAGTTCCCTTTTTTTCTAACATGGGACTTAAGATAAAAATCACGCTGATAGAACGTGATAACAATGAGGCATGTTCCTGACTGAAATGTTTTTTGCACCTCGCCTACCTAAATTAAATGCGTTTCCTTTTTTTCCCAAGCATCAAATTTTGTAGTGAATCGAAACGAGGGAAAAAAACTTTACTTCGTTTGGTTGTTAAAAAGTTCTAGTTTCATTTATTAATTCTCATTCATCCTTCCATTCACTGTTTTTATCGGTGAAATCATGTTTTAATTAGCTTCTAGAATTTCAACGATTTCACATTATATTGACATACAACTTTTCCGCAAGCAATCCCGGCTTAAGTTATTTTATAGTTTGTATTCCATCTGTAATCTGAAATGTGAAAGAGATTTCAATGTGATTTGCTCACTCACACTCACATGGTCGGCGATGGAATGGATTTATTTCTCATTGAGCAAAAACAAAAGGAAAAGTACATGAATGAGTCAAACTACTGATAAATTAGTGAAACGCTTGGTTTCATCTAATTAATCATATGAAATTCTTTTTACCCAATACATCCACTAATTAACAAAATTTAGTAAACCGTACTCTTTTAGATTCTAATAATAACGATTTTCAATATGAACATTTCATTTTTGTTCCAAAAAAGGAGGTTATTAGATCACTGATCGTATCATATCATAATTCCAACAAGATGACGTCGTCCATTTAATGAGAGGAAAAAAATTGAGTCGTAAATAAAATGTAGTTGTGTTCAGCATTATTTTTTACCTACGTAAGTGCGTGGAAATATGACGCTGTTGTTAGTCGCGCTTGTAAAAATTTTGAAAGATTGTTCGCGGAAAAGGTAAAAAAAATGAATTCGATTTTTATTATCTCAATCACGTGCATCTCAAACGAAGAAGGTGAGTTCGTTGGCTTACCTTTATCTCCAGCTTTTAATCTAAAGTGTCAATATCTTCATAGATTGGACACAATATTTGAATTTTAGATTAATTTCGTTCGAAAAAAAATACAATTTGATTTCCTGGATCAATGCCCCGTAAAATTTGGGTTGAATTTTACAGTGACCATTCGATAATAAGTTTAAACCTCTTTCAATATTTCAGAGGATTTAAGGGGTGTAATTAAAATTAATGCATGTTAAGTTAACAACCTTTTTCCGCCCATTTCACAATATTTTTTCATGCGAAAAGGTCAAATAAAGGAATATAATACATTTGAGTGGTCCAGACAGAAAATAAAGATTATTGGATGGTCGAGTAAATTCAATTGTTGATTGTCACTTTTGCCGCGTCGGTCCTAAGAGTTTGTTCTGAGGTCATCGTACAATTACAATAGGGAATTCAAAGACCCGGCCTACTTTACTTTTCTAAAGTCGTCCTTTAGTAATGCAAACAGCCTAGGCGGATGTGTCTATTCATTACTTACTACTAGAATTTCATTAAATCCCGAATTCCGTCTGGCTGGCTAAAGTCTCATTTGAATAAATGCATTTGATTTGATAAAAGCTTTCATTATTCTTAGAACTGTTCAACGACAACTTTAAGTCACACTTCAATGGTCTTGTTGTCTGTGATTGTGATTGCACCGCTGAAACCATGTTAGGAGACATGACATGAAAACTATTGAGATTGAGGTAGAAATTATACACTAAGGATATTTGGGATAGGTATGAATGAAAAGCTAAGGAAAAAAATCATGTTTCCTTTCCAATCCTTTCCTCATTTATGTCTGACCTCGGATTAGTCTTTCTTCCTCCAAAGAAAATGGTTTGTGAAGGGACCCTTGAAGGAATTGTGATCGAACCTTGGAGAAACATTTTCCCTTTCCTTGTGCACTAAATAATGTTAAATTTATTTCGAGGTTGTTTGTTTGGCTTAAGACATTATTCCAAGAACTGTATTCACTGAAACTAACGAAATTTGAATGAGGGACAACCCTTTTAAAGTGTATTTGACAAAATCAAAGGTACACGTACAGCGCGACAGGTAGGCGTAGATCCAACTGGTTTCTAAGAAAGGGTCTACATTGAAGTAAGCAGACTGAAAGAATTTCTTGGATAAAATAAAAGTGGTCAAATGCAGTATCCACTGTTTTCTTCAATTTAGACCAGACTTAATTTAAATGATGTTGAAATGTTGAATGGTAATAGTAAAATTGTGACAAAATTCTTAAACACACTTAAGTTCACCATAAGGGTATAGGTTGGGCACAGCTCCAGCTTTATTAAATTCCAATTCTGGAATCTTCAAGTTTTCTTGTTTGCATGCGATTGGTGCTCTCATATTGCGTCATCTCTGAAAATGAAATCAGAGAAATAAAAATGATATCGAATTAAAATAATTCTCAAATATATTTTTTGCACGTAACTAAAAGTCGGAAAGAGAATGAGCTGGATGTCCTGGAATACAAACATTTCACCTCCTTCACAAGCTAGGGTGTTATTTCTATTTCCAAAAGTTTCTTTTTCAATCAACTCAACCGATCATGCACCACCCACGCAAAATGATGGAAAAGGCAATATTTACATCCGTGATCAAAAGCAAAACGTTTTTGTAAAACTCCTCCGATTTAGAAAAAAATCAGCGCCCCTCGATCGATTCATTCGTTTTGAAAAAGTAGACTGTGAAAACAGTATGAACACGCAGCGCCTCCGACTTGACCTGCGGCTTTCAGTGTTTAAACTACAATGTGAATGATTTATACATTTTATTTTTTTGCCCCTGGAAACTCCTCCACATTTTGATCACGTGCATAAAAGTATACAAACAATGGACCATCATAAATGAAATTGAAGATGATGGGTTACATGGGAAGATCATAAACGTTTAAGTTTGATGTTGACTGGCTTCCATTTCAAGGGATTTTGATTCTGGGAAATAAATCGGCTGCTTCCGATTGTTTAATGAACAAATATGAAGTGGGCGATGAAGCGTCGATTCAAAGGAGCCGTAAATGTAATGCTATTGCTTCCTCTTCTTTTGAACTCGATTCCTTTCTTGGAAGCGACAAGCGATGCGGATTGTGTTCAATACTGCGGCACGTGAGTATCTCGGTTCATATCTTTTGAAGTCTCTAGTGACTAAATTTTTGTTAAATATAATAATAAAGCTGTTAAGCAGCGATAACGACGTAGCTGAAAAGAGCTAACAGCGAAAGCTGAAAAGGGTTAACAGCGAAAGAGTTGTCCCCAGAATACTGATTTAATGTCTGTCAAGTTCCA
>JAHZMX010004946.1:0-16797 GCA_027743895.1 Seira musarum
GATCATTATCATTTCCTGATGAAGGTTACAGAAGGTAACCGAAAGCTTGAAACCGTTGAATAAAGTTTTTATTCTACCACAATCATGAGCTCCTATGAAAGTACTACTAGAATAAATTTAGCTTGCATAACTTACCAAACAGTTTTGATTTCATTCATGATCTTGATTTCATTGCTCACGCACTGCGTAACTTTTTTTGCTTAGCCACTCATAACTTGCACAATCAATGCGATAATTCACCACTACTACAAATCTTTATTTCATCGTCCACTACAGCTACGCATCGCGTCGCGTCTTCTCCATTTATCAGTATTTTTAAAAAGCCATTCATTATGTAGCGTGGCTGTGATACTCATGACATTAATATAGGACTGGTGATATTTCTTATTCATGCACTGACGCTTAATATTATGAATGTCGCAACCGAATCATTAAAAATGGCTTGGATTTGAAGACAGATTCCGAATAACCTGTAACAAGCCGTTACGTTTTGTATCCATAAAAAATTCAACCGCTTCCTCCCCTTGACCAGTAATAGATCCCAACATTTTTAATTAACTGTATTACTCAAAAAGGTTTACCGTTTTATAGTGCATTCAAACCGAAAGAGCCGATAAAGTTATAAGAGTACAGGAAAAAAATCTGGAGGAACTAGTTGTAATTAAGCTTTTAAAACAGCGATAACGATGATGCCGAAAAACAGTTAGGCACGACATAGTTTCCAGGATGCTGTTCTAATGTCTATATAACTGCTCCTTGCACTTGAACTCACGAATTCTGAACAAGAAAGTCACGACTCACGACACCATGCATGAGTTCTTAAAAACCTGTCAAATGTTCAAAGGGGGTTTACGAATTCAAAAAAATTGCATTTATATTCAGCAGTTTAAGCGCTTTCAAATGAGATACTACAAGGCACGTGTTCAATTTGAAAAAGATTAACCGGTCATATGTCGTTGACTGTTAAAAACTTTCGAAATTTTAAAGACACAGCTATACTCACTTCTTTTGGCTTTCAAGTAAATTCTCGCAAGCCATATGTTGAACTTGAAAAAATTTTCAACCTTTGATCCGTCCATAAATTTGTCTACCAATTTTGATGAAATGAAATTGGAGTCATCCTTAAAATGCCAGGTGCATTTGCTCCTAATTTCAAATCAATCGGTGACATCTGCAAAATGTTCACTTCGGCGGACAGACGGCAAAATGAAGATAAATACTCGCTTTGGTATGCTCAATTACGTAACTAGTAATGATGGCATAACGACTTGGGCTACTTATATGCGTTTAAAGTCAGATCTTCAATTTTGTTGCCGAAATAAGGGTATTTTAATCGAAAAAATTAAATTGGTTGAGAAAACAAACATCCAAGTTTGTAGTCGATTGAGAAATGCATATTGGGTTTATTGTTTAGTTAAACCAGTGTTTTCCTCAATTCTGAAGAAATTAAGTGAAACTATTTTTATATGATTGACACATTGCCAATTTCAACAACGGATTACGCACTAATATACCTATTATCTTCATTTCATACTCATTTAAAGTGAAATGCAATCATGCATGAGCATGAATTTGCATTAATGAGAATGTGATAATCTGATATTGAGTTCCAAATGCATACAATGTGATAGACAACGGACATATTTCATGACAATGTTCTACTGAATTTTAAATAATGCTCTAATGCCGACAATTTGTGGTCTAGAATGAATGAACTATTTGCTTTTGATTTTGAAGCGTATTTTACATGTCTAAAATACTGTGTGTCCTCCAGAAATTTATCCACGTGAACACTTCGTATTTACTCGAAAGTGTCTGCGACATCGTCTAAACTTCACTTGCCGTTGTAATAAACTGATACTAAACTAGACAGTTAATGAAATAAATTGACCATAACGAATTTTAAACGGGATAATTTATGACACTCACAAAAAGATATTGCGCAAAAATTTTCGAAAATTCGAAGGCATTTGCTCAGACACGAACACTTTTGTGCACGTTTTACCAGCTGAAAATATGCTGACACAAATTCACATAAGATATTCTTCCACATAATTTACTTGATACAATTCAATAAAAAACTGCATTTGTGCGTGCATATGAATTTGAAAATTTAAGTCACATCTCGTCGGTCAATAAACCAGGAAGTTCAAGTATAATTCAGATTTTGAATGGATAAAAACTTCTAAGATTGTGTAGAATTTAGCATTGTGTTTGCATTGCGTTACTTCGAGAGTTAAAAATACCATCAAGCGAAAATGGCTAAAGAGGGAATTATCTTTGTTCTCTTCGTTCTCGTGAGTAAAATTTTACACAAAATTTGTAAATCAAAAGAATCAACGACAGAACATCTGGCGGGTTGCAATTTTTCGTCGGGTTCGTATTTATTTTTTCGAAGATGTGAATGGAAGACGATAATTTCGCAACCACGCTGGTCACCGAGCGAAGTCATTTCAGTGCGTGACTTAGAAAACAATCTATGAATATTGAAGTAATTTTGTTTAAATTATTGCAGACTCTGGGTACTACTAAGAACATAAGGTTCGTGACTGGACAATTTGATCCAGATCCCTCTTATCCCATTATTGCCGTCGTTCAAGCTACTGCAAACGGCACCGGGGGAGCTCTTAATGGCTTATTTGGAGCTGCTGGAGGAGTTGTTGGCGATATCTTCGGTTGAGTTCTTCCCTGAAAATGTGGCCAAGTTTAACATGTTCATCAATCACCCTCAATTCATTTTACCCATTTTTTGATACATTTTATATCAACAATTTTGTATCGCAATTACAAGTATTTGTCTTTTTTCTTGATACCGCCTTCTCTTGTGAATGTTTGTTTTCATTATTGTACTGCCAGAGAATGCAAGCTGTTACGGCAATAAAGCTCTAAAAACTTACGGGTACGTCGTTGTCTTATTGTGGTGAAAATAAAGAGCTGGAGAAAGCTGCAAAAGTGCTGCCATCACCGGAACACGGGGATAAAATGTATTTCATGAGGACTATAACTGCCTATTAGGACCTGTACAGTTTCGCAGTACACTATCACATGACAGTATTGCGGACCTGTACAGTACAGTATCACATAACTTGGTTAAAAGACATCCAAAATGTTTACTTTATGCATTCGATTTGCTTTAGTTTTCCTGAATGTGAGCGATTTGGTATGAATTGTGACACAAAAAAACTTATTCGATTTACTCTCTTTTGCTACAAGACCCATTATTCTTTTTTAAATGTATAAAACAGACGGTTTTGAGGTAAAACAAATGAATAGAATGCGGGGCGTTCTTCATCAAAATGTGCGTTACATATTTCCTCGCTGTTCTATTCGGTGATACTTAATGTGAGCGTCAAAGCAACATCATTGAAAGGAGTTTCACGAGACATTTCAAAGGAACTAACTCAAAATTCTTGTTGTCTCGAAACAAAATTTCAGTCATAAAGCGACACTTACGATTACTAATTGTATTTCACTTTTGCTTAATCACAAGCTCCGTGTTTCAAATGACATACATATCATATCATACATCTCCTCCCGTTAACACAAAAATAAACAATTCAGCCCGAATAAGTGCTTCCAAATAAGGAAATACATGCATTTGATTATTTTGTCGTTTGAGAGAAAAACCGTTCACCCAGCTCTTAATTGCTGATATTATATTCTGAGGAATTATTTGGTTCCCCTTTAATGTGTCAGGAGGAACCTTTGTTCCAAATTTGAGGTCAATTCGTGATCTTTTACTCTCTTCAAAATATTAGCAATCGGACTAACGGACAAATTGATTGTAAATTAAATAGTCATGCATAGAATATTATTGGACAGTCCGGAAAAATTATTACGCGTTCCGAAAGTAGCAGTATTACATTTTTAGTTTACCATGCTTAAGTTGTTCTAATCTTGGATTACTTTTCGGTTATTATCTGATTCATTCATTCGTCTTCATCAACGCATCAAAAGCCTGTTAAAAGAACCTTCCGCAAATACCAAACGTATAGCTTCCTGGGTAATGAGTCACATATGAAAATCAAAATCCTTTCATTGTCATGCTCAGAAACTAGCACAAATCACCTTAATACTTATGCTCTTTAAGCATTTTTTCAGCAATATAATTTAAGCAGGTCGTTCTTTAAATAACTTTTTCAGCCCTTATCTGGATCCAGTAGACATGATATTAAGTTTTACATGTTGCAACACGAAATTTTTCCCTTACCTGTGTAAAACGATGAAAATAGGTATCCGTCAGGTACCGAGTAAAAAATATTTTTTGTTCAGTTATGGGAAGCAGTCCAAGTGGTGCAGTGCTGATACTACGACGTTTTTATGCTCATTACAATTCAAGAGCATTTTGTGCATAAACACTTTTCTTGGAATCAAAATGGTAAATCATAATCTTTCAAAAAATATTGAAATTATTCTAATTCAAAATTTGCAATATATTTTTTTCATTGCGTACAGGCGGAGGAACTTAGTAGCGCAACCCGAGTTGTACTAGATGTCGTCCGAGTTAACCGTGACCTCCCACAATCAAAAACGTTGATTAATACCGGAGAAAGCCTACTCACAAGGCTGTGTGCCTTTAATGGTACTTCAGAAACATGAGGACGCACTCCAAAAGCTGAAAGCTGCTTTGCCTGAGTCAAGCGTTTCAATTTAAATGGAATAATTTTATATAAAGATAAATATATGAGTAATTGTGGTTACTTAATTTATTTTGAATCAACGTAGCTGTTTATGTTTAAAAATTTCGAAAAAGTAAATCTTGTTTTATGATAATTTCATATAAGGCTGAATTTCTGGATTCTGGAAAATCATTTTTAGACAGGCATTTAATTATGCGCAGTTTAGCTTATTCATTCCCATCTCGTTGCAATATGCTGATGATGTGATATGATTATGACTAAGTGTTTAGTAGACAAAATCGCTAGAAATTTTCGACCCATCCATTAGAAATATCCACCCCAAAATGAAATTTAAAACCCGATGTTACGAGATGTCTTCTTGATATTTACTTGCATTTCTTCGTCTCTAGAAGTATATGAGCTGAAAGTAAAATTGTATGCGAGAAAAAATCAGTCAACAACAAAAAGTATTTAACGCTTGACATTTTAGGATTGATTTGCAAAATTTATTTTTTAAATGAATCAATGAAAAAAAAATATCTAAAACTTTAGTAGGAACTTTTTATAAGTTTAAATTAACAGTTAGGATTTATTGTAGTTTTTCTGCTAACTTAAATTAATAACAATGCCAGATAAATAAAACCTTAGTTTTTAGTACTACATTATCTACTGAATAGGCTGTCAGTTATTTTTGCTCAACAGGACATGTAGTGAATCGCTTTGCTGCTGGTTTACTAATAATTATTATACTCTTCTTTAATAACAATCATGAATTGAGTTTTTCTTCAATATTGCAATGATTACCTTTCAAAGTTATAGTACGATTTGTCTTATCCTTACACCTTCTCCTAAAACATTAAATATCTAAAACTTATGTGTTTAAAAAAATTCATATTTTTAAGTAATGGTAACAGAAAATACGTGTCAACATTTGTTAAAAATGCTTTGTCGCTATATTTTGTGGCTCTTCGTAAGATAGTCTAATTAGTCTTGCTCTACTTTCGCACCTTAAAACCCGAGTAGCCAGGCTAACTTTGTGGTAATGACGAGATGTTGCGAGACATTATTGCGTATTTATCTTGATTGTACGATTTACTCAAGCTTGAGGGTCGATAATTATAATAGTTTTATACACATCTTCATCGCGTTGCAAAGGATTTATGGAATGCACTGAAGGCGAGAATTTACCAAGCAGTAGACAAAAATCTTTGACAAAAGGTCTTGTGATTTTTCGTTTTGAAAAGTGCAACTTAGGAGTACTGCAACCTTAGCAGCATTCATTTTTAAGGCGCAACTGAAGATCAAGTAAATTATATATCATCCGAAAATTGAAATTTGTTGCCAAAATATCAGTTGTGTTAGTTTTAATAGTCCACAAATAACTCGTACACGTGTGGTAAATGCGCCTGGTTAGGGGCGACCGTCACAGACCTCTTTATAGGATTTCGGAGATGCTGGATTTAAGTCGGCCCCAAGCAGTTGAAAAGACGGAGTTTATTTACTAATGTTTAATTTTGAACGGATGAAATCACGAAATAGTAAACCGATGATTGAGTGAGCCCCGAGCAACATAAACCATAATAAATTGCCCACGTTGGATACTATTATGTAATGGAAAATCGGACGTGGAACGGAGAGCAATAATATTGCAGTTATTTGAACACAGAATCCGGGATTGTTAAATTTAAATCTTAGACTTCTTCAAAAATTGAACTGTTTAAATTTTTTCTATCCACTAAATTTGTGAGGCGTTGTGTAAGAGAGCAGTTGCGATACTCTAGAAAAAAGTTTGCGATTAAATTAATTTTAGGTACAATAGTATTAATTTATTTACTAATTGTAATCGTGCATCCCGTCAGTAGGTTGAAATTCCTATTGGATATAAACAAATGCTAGTGCCCATCTGACGAGGCTCGCATGGTTCGATTCGAACTCGTATTAGATCCTCGCATACGATTTCGAAAAGACTCGCAGGCCAATAGTATTCGAATAGCTAGCTTTATGAACGTGAGATCCTTGCGAACTTTATTCGAACTCATTGCGATAAAATCGAGAGAGCTAGTACAGAATTAGCAACTATCTCGCAAAGCTAAATCGATTGTAATGAATACGAATTCGGTGAGAAATAATTACGAAATCATAGCTAACTCGATGGTATTTAGTTAATTACACTTAACATGGCTTTATTGATAGCAACAATAGGACAGTTTACAAAATATTTGATTAACTACTGGAATCGTCGTCGGTATCTTTCCCTTCTGCTGAGGTAACCAGGTTTACTCCTTCGCCCTTTCTGAAAATAAAACGATATACATTTAGAACAACGAATAAAGTCTGATATGAATTACTATTAAATCTATGTGTGACAATTAATAACTTTCGATCCAAAGCCAATCGGCGCTGGAGAATACGATCTGAAGCTTGCTTGAGAACTTTCGGGAACGCCTTCTCCATAATTTCCTTGGACACACCTCCGAGCACGCGATTGGAATTTAATCCTTCTACATTTATTAAAAAACGTCAAAACACTCAGTAAATAAATAGTAGTAGATTAAATTAATTATGTGAATAGCATACCGTGAACAGCAGCAAGAAAGCTGGAGTATTTCTTGAGCGGCGGCTTCTCGGACTGACCCTTGAAACAGTGCGTTGCCAAGACATTATCGCATACCAGTTCTTTCATGGCCAACTTAATTGCCTCTTCAATCTTGGTTCCTCCGCTTCGCTTAACAATCAAAACCTGTCCAAGGAGAGTTGTTTTATATTACGCCACACAAACAACACAAACCAATGCTTTAAATGCTATGTTACGTACCAATTCCTTAAACGCATTTTCATTTGTTGCCAAGAGCTCATTAAGGCTCTGAAGATCTTCGTGTGATTGAACTGGAAACGTAGCTTGAGGAAATCGAAATGTTTGTTCCGCTGCTTTCCCTGGTTCTATGCTTTTCACTAAAGCAACGAGTTCATTCAAGGTTTCCTCCTGAACAATAGCCATTTGTTCCAGTTTTCCCAGTTTCAGCAATACGTCTTTACGAAATTCTAAACAAGAAATATTTTTACTTGCGATTATGTCGTCAGCAGCACAAAACTAAATAATAAAATGTACCTCTACATGATGTTGAAGTACAGTCTTGTTCGAATGAGAAAACTTCATTCCAACGCTGCTCCGGATCTCTGACATTGCGCGCCACTCCTTTGTTCCCGTCATTTGATTTCAAGGCATCCAAAGCCTCACGAACGTCACTGGCAGTAAACGGAACGTGAGATGAACTTGGAGAAGGCAAACTTTCATGGACATTTGGAGATGCGGCACCTGTAATAATATTGTTGTTAGTACAGTTAGAACATACACATAGGTACATTTTAATTTGTTACCTGAGTAGCGATTAGGCTCAAGCAGTGTATGGCCCATCAAGGAAGTGCTGTCTCCATAATTAATTTCATTCATCATTGGATCACGAAACCCCATCATATGATCAATGCACGAGAGACTTGGGCATGGCACCGTTCCCGTGGAGCTTCCTGCAATAGGTGACGGTGTGTCCGGTGACAATGCTCCATGGCTCTGGATTGAGATTGCTTTCAGTACACCTTGCGCAGACGTCGAGGTGGCAGAAGAAGTACATGGAACAGGAGGCAGTGAAAGTTTCTTAGCCGGCCTTGACGGCCTTCGCTTTGGAGTTTCGCTTGACGATAGGTCAGACTCGTGAAGGGATAACGCTAACTTGTTTTCTGCATCTTCGTAGGATGCTGCAATAAACGGACATAGATTAATTATTAATCAATTAACAAATGACTGAAAACTGCTGCTTAATTCAATTACCAAATTCCTTTAGTATTCGGCAGTTATGTAGTGTAAATCCTGTTGTGATGTCAGCTCCTTTCTTGACCATTTTCTTCAACTTTTTCACAGTCACATTGTCAGGGAAGTAGCAATTTCGCTCTGCATTCGCTTATCCATTTTTGGCAAACTATTTCGGAGGTATTGTCCACTGAGAACACTACTATTGCAAATCCCGACATTTTGATACTTCACTAATGTAATAATGGAACTATTACACTCTTGTGATCTGAAAGTCGAAACTGAATTCCCTTGCACTTAATTTCTTCTTCGAATATCGTTGTTGATGCAGACAGCTGATTGTCTCTGGCTTGATACACTTCAACTACACTAGAATCACAGGGCGAATCAAAATAGTTTTCCAATTGAGAAAGCGTAGATACTGAAAAAGCTATTTTCCCAGCAGTTTCTTCTACAATGTCGTTCACACATACAATATCACCGTTAACAAGATACAAAATGTTGTCCGGAGACTTTGTGCTAACGATGTAATGCTTTATTCGTACACATTTACTGCTGATCTGCTTTTTTATATATAAATCACCTTGAGTTATTTTTCTGGCAGTCTGGTGCAATTCCGAATGACGAACAAGTTGAAGTAAAGGCGCTTTTGCTGACTTAATACGCCTTTTTAAAATGCCTAAATAATTTTCAAATTTGAACGCGCTGTAATTGTCTAAGCTTCCGTGAGATTTAACATCGTTGGCTAAATGTATTAATCCGTGCACATTGTAAGAACAAAATTTTTTTCCGTACAGTTGTTTGAACTTTTCTACAAAATATTTTAATAATTCGTTAGCATACTCAATGAGCTCAATACTAGCACTATTCCGGCACAGGATTCTTATTGCAACAGATAAGCTTAAGAAATGTTCGTAGTATTCAGTAGGTAGTATTTTCTTTAGTGCGATAGGACCGGTGTAAAGAAGGAAAGTCCTATATTCCGTTGCTTTCCATCTGTCGATTTCGGATAACGGCCTTGGTTTTCGGTTGATATCACTTGGAACATATTGTTTTAATTTTGCCAGTTTACCTGAAAGCTTTTTTATAGATTTTTGAGACATGCGGTATTGGCCTCTAGGTCCTTCTGTCCATAGTTTAAGTAGCTTTTTTTGCACTCCGAGACAAACCAAGTGCATGTATTCGTATGGGAGCCCGTTAACAAGATCAAGTGTGGTCCGGACAAGCGGAGTTATGCCAACGTGGTGCCCAGCGTCTTCTTCTGTTCGAAATGAATTGTTGTCTCGTAGTGCTGCATTTGTCTTTAAATAAACTACACGATTTTCTAGGTATTTGCCTTTGACACAACACTTTCCACATGCCTTATATCCTCCGTGTGATTTTATTGCAGTTATGAGAGATCTCGCTGGAGCGTCACAGACAAACGCTTTTACCTTAACTTGCACTGTCACGTTTTTCACTAATATTCCTTCACATTCCAATTCATTTATTTCTTGCACCAAGTCTCCCAGATAAGCCACCAAATCATTTGGTTTTTGGTTCCCAATAAAAGATCCAATTAAAAATACATAGTCAGTGCTTAATATATTGCATGTAAATCAATGTTTGTTAAACTGGTAGCAATATTTTCTATGAACTGCTCAAGGCCCTGCTTAATACCTAAGTACACATATTCACCTCCGGCAGCTTGAATTATATTCGTTTCTAGTGATATACGGTAAATTGATCGAGCATCAGCCGGAAACGACTTAAAACAGTGGTGTCTGCGTAGAATTTTCAGTAATTCAGTGACAGCAGTCCGTGTAATATTTTGAGATATTCCCCAGTTTTTAATGGCTGATAGCACATCAAATGTTTCTTCACTAAAACTTGAACTTTCGTCCGAACTGGATTTAACGTAATCACTCAATTGAATGTTGGGAAATGGATCTACATATTCGCTGTGTGCATTTTTTATTATTTCTGTGGTATTGGTGCCAGCGGGAGCTAAGGTTGGAGTGTGCGATTCTCCTGCGTTGATTTCTTCAAAGTTATCCTGAGAAACGTTGACATTATCCTTGCAAACTCGGCCTCGTCTTTGTAAATCAATATTTTTATATTTTGATAAAAGCGAGCTCACGAGCACTTTCCTTTGTCGACGTCGTGATTGTTCACTTAAACTGCTTAAAGTTTTGCGATGTCTACCCATTTCAATTTTTAAATAAATATAATGTTACAACTGAATAACAGATGACAACTGTTAGCTAGAAATAAGTCAGCTCGTCCGATTCGTTTCGTATTCGTATCTTTATCGTGCAGATTTTCGTGATTTTCTATCTCAATCGAAAACCTAGCTATTTTCGAAGCGACCTCGCTGAGATTTTACCACAAGAATCGTAGTTTAGTAAATGTACCTTTTCATCGCAAAAATCTCTTCGAAATCGCATTGCGAGGATTTACGATTTGTCAGATGGGTGTTGGCCAAAACAAAAAATAACAATATTTTGCCTGAATAGATACTTACTACTTGCTACATTAGTCGCGTCTTGAAAATATGTTCTCGTACTTCTACATTGGTGACAAACCTCCGGAAGAAACAAAGAATATCAACAAAACAAGCTGAACCATCCCTGACATGAAATAATTCCACGAAAAATTTGATATCAAGGTACTCCTGCAAACCTAACAGATCTGAAACGGCGGCGTTCAAGAAATCCTGGATAAATGTAAAACCTGCATCAAGCGCCTGTTTTCTTGGCAACGCCTAAGATTATTATTACTTTTTCGTAGCATACGACGACAATAACGACATATATTACAAAAACAAAATGCAGACATAATTTTGACATAAAATCCAGGACATCACACCTAACATTTTTTTGCTTTAAAATTAAAGTTAACAGCTTTCATCGCAACAGAAGCACGTGTTCGAAAAGTTAGAAAAACCACATTTCTTTAACTTACACTTGTTAAGAAATTTTATTTTTTTGTCGAAATACAGTATTAATTTTATGGTGGTAAACAATGTAAATCACAATTTTTTGTAAGAATTTATATTCTGTAATCGTGAAGAGTATAGACCTCGTCCATCTAGTCAGTTTCAGTGTCATAAAAAATCTGTTGCTGTTCGGGATGTAACGCAACGTATTGGGACTTAATACTCCACCAGATGCTTTCATACCGGCGTAGTGTCGTACGTTCGGTTGAGTTTATAAATGCTTCGCGGGCTTTTAAAAAATCTGAGAGCCCTTATGTTAAACTGCGCTAAGCCAAAAAAATCAGCTCCTCAGAGTTAACAACATCTGCAACATATGGCATAAAATTCTTTTAATTTAAAAAAACATAACATCTTCCCAGTTTCGTACATCGTACTTGCCTATCTTGATGATTGTCGCGCAAAAACTTTGGAATACCTGAAATGCTTTATACAAAACTTGAAACGCAGTTATTATTTGCGGGAGAAATTGCCACTGTGACGCGATTTCGAACCGCTTCAACCTCAACGAGATAAACAAGCGTGATTAATTGGTGAGTTTTTATTTCAAACCTTTATGGATACATGACATAAAGGATTGATTCGATCGATTTCTGAAATTTTCGATAATTTCGCAACACCAAATAAAACTGACCTATTCTTGGTTAAAGGACCAAATGGTGTTTTGCACTTAAAAATTCTGGATGGTGTATTTCTGTAGAGCATCCAAACAAGATTGATTAACAAATTTTCTTTGAAGAGTTGGTTGGAGTCCATTGTAGCTGGTGTTGTTTTGAAGAACCATATAGGAAGGACTTAGAAATTTTTATCACAACAATTCCAAGATGGGATGGATTTACACATTCATGAACACAGAAACCGTCAGATGAACGAAGCTGAAGCAGCATTGTGACAACTTTGCACAAGTGGCTACAATTCTGCATTACCGTATATTCTCTTGCTCGCATATGTTTGCTCGTATATATGTGCCTTCTTGGATAACGTGGAGTTTAAACAGGTTCAAACTTATTTGTTAAGAGTTTTATTCCGCTTCACAATATGTCACTACATTACAGCACTGCATTGATGTTATTTTCCGAAGAAACTTACGTCATACACCTTTATAATTAGCAGAATAATCTATTTATGAATGATAACCAAATTTAATATCAAAAGCCAACAAGATCGTTTAGCCGAGTGCGTAAATAATACTTAAAGCATATGAAAAATTTCATTCCAATAATCAATTTAATCTTCTAGTCGAATTTTGTGAGTATTGCCTGGTCTAAATATAACTGAAAATATATTCGTCTACGTCGGACACAAAAATGAGTGCGGAGGACGACTCCAAATGATAAACTGTTTTGTAACCTTGTACCTGTTTTAAAAATCGATGTGGATGAGAATGCCAATAGTGATTATAAATTTGACGGTAGTTATAATTTAGTTAGGCAGAAATGATGCGTGTAAAGAATTGCCGTTACACACGGAGGCAGGCCACAACCCTACTGCTACATATCCATATACGCAAACAGTACGAAGAACTGGAATCACATTTCCGATGCAAGATAAGTTACAAATTCCAAAACTAAACGAATGATTTTTTTGGAAGCTACTGCCAGATATATTGGACGATGACATTTCATAGTCACTCAACCAGGTCCGAATCCAAGCATTTTGTTTACAACAGATTTATCTCGAGAACTTCATGATTGATGATAACCTCACACTAATGAATGCATTTAAGGACATCAAATCTCACCATGCGTATTGTTCCTCGACGAAGTGGATACTCTGCTTCCAACTGAGGAACGCAATGGCGTGGACCATTTGACTTGTCAATTGAATGAAGGATTATTGGAAGGCAAACAATTGTATATTGTTCAAATTCATGCTAATTTCAGTTACAGCTATTGATAAAATACATTTTTATCAATGCTAAAATTTTATTCAAAGTATATTCTGTTGCGGTGGTGCTTAAAAAAGTTTGACTTCATGCTGAAAAATCTTATTCGTTGAATCTATCCATCTGTGCTTTCTAATTAGGGGATAATATTAGAAACTGAATGGGTTTGATTGAAATAAATGCGGAAAAGGTTCATGATGTTACGATTGTTGTTACCAAAATTTGTGTTAAAAACTTTAGTTGTTTCCTCTAATCTTTCGCGCATACATCGCCACTCAATTAGTGCAATTTAATTATGTACTCCGTGGAATATTTTAATGCGGGTCCTACCGACCCCCAATACAGAAGTTGCGAATAATAGAAACAAAACTTCAACAACACTTGGTGCTGATTTTTTCATGTTATTAATTATCCGAGATGCCAGAGATCAACTTTCCGGGTGCCGTATCTCCATGTATTAAGTGGTTTTTCACAGTCAAACTAGTATAATTAGTGCGCTGCGTAGATGACGAAACTGGAGGTCATTTTAAATTCCATAATAGGCCTTCTGACTTTCCCATTGCGTGTTTCCAAGACATTAAATTAAAACCGTGCTTACTAGCAGCAGACACTAACACTCCTGAATTAGTCTGGTCTGTGTACGACCGTCGTTAGTTTAGACAGCCATAAATAAATTGTGATAAAATAGCTTCAGCGTTTCAAAACTATAAAAATTTTTTTTAGGTAAATCTTCTCTTGAAGCATCTACTACTCAATTTTAAATTATAGATGTGTTGGTACCGATTGATAGAAATCTTCGAAAACATACATTGTTTCACGAAGATACAAGTTAAAAAAGTTTTGTGCCACTGATTAAACTAAATTTTTGTTCATACTTTCACACATGGGAATTTCACAAATCCATGCAACAAGAAAAATTTTATGAAGGCCATATTAGCCTCTTTGCTTAGCACTTAAATAGCTTGCTTAATCTCACAGCAGTGCATTTAAATCGAATTCCGAATTACTAAGCTGCTCCCTGGCTTGAAGAAATTATCATCGATGATTTAGATTCTGCTTCAAACAAAGCGAAAAAATAAGGAAAAACAACATGATTTGCTACCAAAATTTCTTTGTAAATGTTCTGAACATTAAAAAATATTGTTCTGTCAACAATTTTACTGATCTCAGTTGCAACTATTGAAAAATACATTACATTACGAATTATTTAGTAGAAATGCAATTTGGGCTGATGTAGCTTATTGATTAAATAATGGGTTTCTTAATGATTACAAACGCACTACAAGACAGCAGTTAGGATGTGATGTAAATCATTAGTTTTCATGCAAAATTAAACCATTTTTGATTCGGCCACAATATGTACTGTCAAGTTTTGTGAACTCAGTCGTTACAAATATATTAAATAAGGGCGCAATGCGTCACTATTATTATAGTTTATCGTGCAAAAAAAATCTACTGGAACACCAGTAAAACTTTTGAAGTCAAGCGGTTAAGAGCACACACATCTCGCTTCTTTCGCAACTGCTAATCAAGGATCTAATAAAACCAAAACGTTTTAAAACTAGAATTCTATACGCTAAACCAAAAATTCAAAACACATGCCTTTATGAAAAAATAATTGCTAAAGGACAATGCATATTATTTATTTTGTTCTGCTGTGTTCCGAGGCTACTGATTTTCCAAGTGAAGCCATTCTTACTAGAGACAGACATTGGTCTCGAGTCGTGTATTGGACTACGGATAAATTGTTATAGTCGTGGCCATTTATAGTAAAAGTAATAGTTTATGTGTAACCGTCGTTCGTCTGAAAAAAGAATAAAGAGATAGGAGTAAACTGGCCTTAGTTTTACTAATCCATAGAGATAAGCGTGGAAATGTTGCTCATGTGCTCTATCTTTGAATCTATTTTGAACAAAATTGATAAAAGCGATAAAATCTTCGAAAACTTACATTGTTGTGCGAAGATACAAGTCGATAAACAAGTATTGTAGCCATTTATAGTAAAAGTAATAGTTTATGTGTAACCGTCGTTCGTCTGAAAAAAGAATAAAGAGATAGGAGTAAACTGGCCTTAGTTTTACTAATCAATAGAGATAAGCGTGGAAATGTTGCTCCTGTGCTCTATCTTTGAATCTATTTTGAACAAAACTGATAAAAGCGATAAAATCTTCGAAAACTTACATTGTTGTGCGAAGATACAAGTCGATAAACAAGTATTGTGCCAAAATTAAAACTAAATTTCTGTCAACAGGTCCACTTGAGTGACCAACCTAATTCAATGCAGCGCACATAAGTTTTCAAAATAAATATTAGCAATAAATGCTTAACATATCACGCTATATCAATTTCACTACAATTTTACGGAAACCATTTAGCGTCGGTTGTAATCTTCTTAAATTCTGCAAATTAGGAACGCAACACGTTACTTCTTTTGTTAGTTTCTTCGTCAATACATTCCATACCTAAGCAAATATCTTTGGGGCAGCAAATGGCTGATATGTCAGTCACAGATTTTAGTCACCCAAATTTTGCCACGCAAGAACCTCTCCAGAACATTTTTAAAGCTCATGCCGGGAGTGAGTTTTTTGCTGAAGTAAAGACCTAAAATTAAAACATTTGTTGGAAGGAAACATGCAAAAAGGAATCCGATTCTTCCCGGAGATCGTCACAATTTCGTTCGGTGTTTTACCGAGGAACTTGATGTTTTTTTTTTCAAAAGTAAAGCTTAACTTAGAAATCTTAAAATTTGTAAAACCTATACAAAAGCACTGGACAATGCCAAGCACGAGTAAATCACGCCGCACTAACCCTTGGAACCGAAAAAGAATTCTTTCTCGTTTGAAAATTGCTCTAACCCAAATTATGGAGTTTAAATTCCTTCTGTAGTTTTTATGTACTGACGCTATGTTGATTAGGACGTAATATTAAATCATATGGCTACTGTCATAACACTTACATTGTGTGACGGCACCGGAAGTACTTAAAGTTTTACGAAATTTAAAGGTTTATAAACTTTTGTCATATCTTTTGTTGAAGCCATTGTTCATCTTAAAATAGCCCGAATTGTTTACCGTAAAACCTAAAGCAAAGAATTAAACATTAACATTGACGTTATCTTTTAAACTGCTTACACTTCCAGGTAGAAGTTTTCTGATGCGAAAGATTTTTACTTTAGCACAATTACGTTCGAACGTAGGATCCTTCAAGAAGAATTAAAACAGAGTCAGCAAGCAACTACAAGAAGTAAAATCTCTCTTGGTGTGCAACGTGTATAATTCATAGTACGTTCATACAGTCAAAGTGAAAATACCTTCACTTTCCTCGCTGAGTTTGCGGTATGATTAACAATTTCACTCCTGATTACATTTGAAATTTACACTACGAATAACATATACCACATACCTAATCCATATCAATCACAGAACAAGAAACTAAGCTAGTGGCGAAACTGCATTACTGAAATGGAATCGGAAGGATTTTTTCTTAAACCCGTATAATAAACTTGTAAGGTACA
>JAHZMX010004947.1:0-14754 GCA_027743895.1 Seira musarum
CTTGACTTTTTCCTGTTTTATTAATCACACGACACCGATTTCTGAATTGAAAGAACTTGAACAGTGTAAACAAAACAAAAGTTTTTTTGCAGATCGAGTTTTACTTGAAAAAGAAGACCCTCTGCAATTGCAATTGCAGGAAACGTTTTCTGTAGTTTTTTTACTCCACTCCAATCCAAAGCTAACAACAACGTTATAAGGCATGGTAACATAGTAATGCACGTTATACCAACTACAAAAAAGTATTCCACCATGCACCAGCAAGCCACATTCGCTTACTTCTCTGGAGCGCCAATTACAAAACAAAAGTAACTTTTTGTTTACCGCCGATTCAGAAAAGCCTGGAACGAATTAGTTGCATCACTTGAAACTTTGTATTTGAAAGTGTTGAAATCCGGATCTATCAATAGAATTAGTAATTATGATCAAAGTATTATTTACTGTAGTAGTTTTAGGGTACGCTTGATTTTGCGCAAACCCTGACCGACCCGACCTAATTAATTCATCATGAACGGTAAAAGTGACTGTGGTGCTTCCACCTCATGGCAAACTGGGGTATGTAACCTATCACTTTCGAATAAAATAAATAATGGTGCTAATGCTAACGATACGAAATCCGTTACAACTTTGGAATGAAGGCTGAAATCAATATTTTCGTCCCTGCTTTAAACCTCTACATTTCTCTTTTCATTTCAGATCGAGTTGGATTCGACGAAGACATTTAAATGGAGTATAAAGAATTTAAATGTAATTTGTTCCAATGGCAACTCAAGACTAATTGATGACCAAAAAATTGAAGTTAAAGTTGATGCTACTGCGACCTTGCCTGCGATGACTTTGGCGCTCTCGCAAAATATCTTTTGCAGTGACGATGATGATATCGATCTCACGGTTTTGAAAGTCTGCTTTGAGTGTCGTACCGAGGGTGGAACCCCAATCCCGACATACGTAGCCAAACTCTCTTATATTGACAAGGATGATGGCTCCTCCAAAACCCATACTGGTAATGCTGAACTTATTTTACTGGCAAGTTTTGGATTCATGCGTACCGTTAGTATGTATTTTAAATTGTATTTTTGTGATACTTTTGTTAGCGGCACAAAATACTCAAACCTATGGATCATGGCGAATAGGTTCTAAGCACGAGCACGAGGACGGATGGAATGTTTTTGTTCGAGAATGCTCTGGAGCAATTCTTCTTAAATTCACCTGAAGAATTTTATCGCAATGTTGACGTTGGCAACGCCTTGACATTTTCCCCGGGTGGCTCCTGGAACGAATGTCATGAACATTTAAAGAAGCAAGAGTTACTGGAGATGCTCAATACAGGACGTTTTTCGGACATTAAAATTGTCTCTTGTGATGGACAGGAGTTCCAAGCCCACAAATTAATCCTCAAAGGTAAATAAACAAATCTTGCGCTCAATCAAGGCATTACTTACTCTATATATATGTTTTTTTTTATTAATTTTAGCCGGAAGCGAGGTCTTTGAAGCAATGTTTCGACATCAAATGGCTGAATCCGCAACCGGAGTGATCACCCTAGGCGACTTGTCTGCGAGGGCGGTGAAGTTCCTTCTTCACTTTCTCTATTCCTCCGAAATCCTTCCCATTTCAACTTCAATTGACGAGGACGACGATCAAAATGGAAATAATCCCACGTTTGAGGAAGCGTTTTACCTTGCCTCCAAGTATGGATTGAGGAATTTGGCCACTCACTTGGAAGAGGACATTGGGAACTTTTGCGAGAAAGAAGGAAATGTACTTCATTTGTTGAAATTATGCAAGTTGTATTCGCTTGAGAAGGGCAAGGAAATCATTTTTGATGTGGTGCGAAACAACAGGTGGAATGTTCTTCATGATTTGGTGTTCTTTCAATTGTAGAGTGAAACATTTTACTGAAAAAATGAGTCGTTTTAAATTACAAATAAGCATTCACGGGATTTCTTTTATTTGTGCAATAATCAGTTCTAGTTCTGTCTTCTTTGATTCCATTAAAATATTGTGTGTAGTGCTTTGAAGTACAAATCAAGTTAATACTGTGTAATAACCTGATCGTCGGGAAAGTTCTTGATGTCGCAATTTTTGTTCTAAGGTCACAGTCGATCGAAAAAATAAAATTCTGATAGGTACACTGTATTCAAAGTAGATCTACTTATTCGGTGTCGTCTTTTTACAAATGGAAATCATAATTGTTGTTGAACTAATCATGAGACGAGACGAGTCTAGTAGCGTCATATATGGTTGCTTTCGATGTCCTTGCGCTATCAAAAGCTAACGGGTTTGAGTGAACGTATCGGGTCAGCTGAAGACTGCGAAATGTTAACTCCTTAAGGGTTGCCCTTGATGGCCTTAATGAATGCATAATATTTTTATGATTATTTTATCATTTGATCTTAAGAGTATTTTTTCACGGAAGGATGGGAATTGGAATTGGACTTATTGCTTAGCTACGAATGGGTGCATTGGGTATGGAAAACAATCATTTCAAAGTAGTGCCGGAAATCTAAAAAAGAAATATGTCAACGTCAACAGAATGGTTTTGGCTTCTTGTAAAATTGTGTTCATTACAAATGTAAGGCTATATGGTTGTTTAAAAATAAGTTGTGATAGTTTTATTTAATAATTTTATGGACCAACAGATTAACAGCATTTAGTATTCAGGTGCGTGTACATGGATAAGATTGCTACGGGTTTTCCACAGAAATGCAAATTCTTGAATTGTAGTGGAAATAAAGTACTCGAGTCCTCTCGATTATCGGAATGTTACATTAACTCCATCAGCACTGCAATTTTATTTACATTGCATAACATCTATATACTTACATCTAATTTTCCAGTCAATACTTTTCTGAAACTCATAAATAAAAATTATTTACCTTCGTTGGATGCAGCAATCAGCACCAACACTGAAATACAATAAAACACGGCGAAACCCTGCCGCTCCGTTATATCGTCGTTATATTTTTTTCTTAGTTAAATTACAATCATTTAGATTTCCACCAATTCCCTTAAGCTGAAGCTATAACGGCTGAAGTTGAAGGAAAAGAATGGATTTCTTCTTCTTTAATTAATTTTTCATCCCGAAAGCAAAACAGAGTAGAGCCCCTTCTCGAGTACTTCAGACTGTCTGCGCAGTCCCCATTAGCGGGAAAATCTAGCTCCATCAGATTGGGAAAGTATCCCCAAATATTGGAGTTCCTCATCCTCTCCTTCATTCCAATCAGTGTGATCTGATTGTTGGTGTCGTTATACCCGTCCTGGTATTCACAGTTCCATGTTAGCCTTTCCAAACACTTCAGTGGGATCAGATCATCTACGCAAACTGACCCCTGGGAAACAACCATTTCAATTTCCAATGACTTTAATCGCGGAAGAGAAAGTGGCACGGTAGAATCCTTTTCGATAACTGGCTTTTCATCACCATCAAATGAGAATAACCAGAGCTCACACAGTGTTTCTGAGAATCGGTTCAAAACTGGCCACCACGATGCTGTGTTATCAAAGCTTTCAGAGCCCCATGTAATGTGCAATACTTTAAGAGGCCACGTAACTGAAAGATACGCAATCATTGGGTCAAGTTCACCACGAGGAAAGCCGAGATCAAGAGGCTCAGAGTAGAATTCCAAAGGTAAAGACGCTGATGTAGGATCCCCACCTTGCTGGACCGCACCGGTGTTGCACAAAGACTTCAAATTGACACAAGTTGCGTAAACTTGATCAAGAAAGGCGTGACACTCACATTTAGTGTGAAAATACTTTAACGATTCCAGTTTCGGAAAGGGATGAAGCCGAATAGTTTCAATCAGAGCTCTTTCCTCTTCCGCGTCTCCATCATCATCCAAAAGATAGTCATCCATTTCAAACGCTTTTAAGTTCGGCATGTTGACAAGGAGACGCCAAAGATCTTTATAGCTTTCGGAGGGATTGCGCGAGAACTTTACTCTTTCATACATGAAGTACCAAACAGAGTGTCCGTGAGATTCTACGAAACGTACAAGTTTATCGTAGATTTTTTGGACACTTACCTCATCATCATCATCCTCCTCCACGAATGCTTGGCCGTGCACTCGGAGTTGTCGAAGGGGAGAGGAGTCCTTGCCTTCATTTGAAAAGCATTCCATCGCTTTGTCAACGGAATCTTCATCGTAAAGTGTACATAACGCAGCACTCTGCCAGCTCCAATCAAACGAATAGGTTTTCAGGTGCCACGTGTCTCCAAGGAATATTGACTCGAAGAACAGGGAATCAGCAACTTTCTTCCAGGCTCTGGAAACTCCGCGAATACCGAGACAATTAAATCTTTCCTGCAGGACTGCATCCTGCTGCTCTTGTATGTGATCCGTTCCTCGCATAATGTGCATTGCCTACATAACACAATAATTTTTATGATAAAAAAATAATAAGTAGCTGCAAGTGATAGAATTTAAATTCATCGAGGATACCTGCGGTAGCAATTTAACTTCTAGTCTTTCCTTCAGAAGTTTTTTAAATGATTTGCATGTGAGAAAGGCATTTGTGACATCAGAATGTTCGCCCATGTAGTCAAAAACGTCCTCCCAAATCTGGGGAAAAAAAGTAATTTATTTTTAAGTTCAGCTGAAAACTATTACATTATTGAAATAATTGGCTCCCTTCAGCGTTACGGTTACAGTATGTGACCATCATGAAACTCAAGAAATAAATGAATACCTGATTCCACCAGAGTCGATAGAAGGCTCCATCAGGAAAGTGCTCTGGTTTCGGATTTGCAACTACATATTTCTGTCTTGCACTGATAATTGATAGGCCCGACTCTAGTTTCTCTTTCAGATTTTGTCTTCTCGCTTTCCACCGATCATTCACGAAGTTTTCTGAAGATTCTGCCATTCTAAAAAATAAATCGAAACTCAAAAAAAAAAAAAAAAATTCTCCTCTGCTTGGGTCTTTGAACACGTGTTAAGTAACGACAAGGATTCTGATTCTATTCTGGTACAAGTGAAATGACTGAAGTAAATAAACTCCAAAACTGCTTTGCTTGCTGGGCTGGATACTTTAATTAATTTAAGTCATAAATATTGTTTTGCATTTGGATTGCATGTCGCATGCGAGTGATGAATGATGAAGATGTGATGATGGTGAAGGTGATAGTGGATGTGGATTTACAAGCTAAGCTGTTTCTGCTGGGAAGTGTAGCTTGTGGTCGTCGTCTGCACGTTGGGGAAAAGAAGGATCAAAGACAAGTGTCTGGATGGAATTGCATGAAAACCGAATATGTATCCCAAAGAATTCCTTCTTTGTGAATGAGAAGTACATGAAAATTATAAATAAATATAAATATGCGTTTTCATTCTGAATAATAATCTTTAAAATACAACGGAGGACTGCACGAACATTTTTTCTAGTTGACTACAGGTTGAGTAAAGCGCAAGGAATTCACACATGGAAAGAAGAAAATGCATAACAAAGAGTGTCAGAGAACATGTACTATATTGTATTACCTGCTGGAGAAACAAAATATTATTCATTTTCCCTCCGGGTCTATTTTTACGTACGTAGGTTCATTTACATCCATTTGCCACGATGCCGACTAGAAAATTTATTTACTAAAATAGTACTCTTCTGATTTCTTGATTTTGAGCGAACACAAATATTTGTTCTTCCTCACATTTACAATTAGTTTCAGCTGCTCGTCAGACGCTTATTGATGACTGGAAAAATCTTTTCATTGATTCAGAAGACTCTACTGATCGGTTTTAGTTTCGTTAAAAGTAGTGTAGTATAGTAATTTAGTTGTTCTGAAACGTAGTGCACTGCAAGCAACTTACCTCCTACTCTCATCTTGGCAAAAAATTTTGAATTAAGCCGTTGAAATCGCCGACATTTTATATAGTACCTGATTTGAGACCACATTTTTTGGTCGTCTACAATCTCGTGTTTCCATGAGTAATTATCAATCAGTCTCAAAGTTTCAGCTGCGTCAATCAACAAAACTTATTGATTTTGAGAAAATCTCTGAAAGTTCAAGACTGAAAATGTAAGGAACCTTCAGTATTTTTTTGTATAAAAACTAACATTTCGGAGGTCAAAAACAAGGATTGGTTACTTATCGCGAGAAAATTCATTCGAATCTAACCTAGGACACTAATTATTTCTTTCACGCAGTTTTGAAACGGAGGAATCATGTCAAAAAGGAACAGCGCAGCTCTCACTGATTTCGAGAGTCTCTCCGACTCTGGGCCAGATATCGATCAGGTACGTTTATAGCATTAATTGTTACGAAAATAGTTTATGATTGAATTATATAGCATCTGCGAAGATGTTGAAAACCCTGCAATGTAGGTTACTTATATGGACATGCCATCGCTGGACCATTGGCCATCTCCAAAGAAGAAGGCACCAATGACAGTGGACAAAAAGCCAAAAGTTCGATCTTCTTCATCTGGCTCATCGGATTCGGATTCTGATTGGGCAAATGCCCCAAAGTCGAAGAAGCCTGTTAAGAAAAAGCCTAGAAAACGTACATCTCGTCGTTCCGTTGGCGACACCCAGTCCTCATCTGATTCTGACAATAACGAAGAACTGGTGACCGCATCCACAAGGATACCTCCACCAGCTTCATCAACAATGAAATCCTCAATTGCTGATCAGCCTAAAGGAGGTTCCGATTGGAAAGAAGGGGAAGTCTCCACTGACTCTGACGACAGTTCGAATTCCTCGACGGAAGAGTTTAATTATGGATATTATGCTAGCAAAGAAAGGAACGAATTGTTCAATGAGGATGAGGATACCGTGAGCTCCGTTACTGGCGATGATGAAAGATATGCAAAATTCGAACCATCGGATATTTATAATTCGGATGACAGTGTGTTTGAAAGTTATTACATGGATTATGTCAACGACATAAAGAGGTTACCTAGCTCTAGTTCATCAAACTCCAAAGTCGAAGAAAAGTAAGAAAAAATGTGGAGTAGAATTAATAATCACTTTCGGATAAATGACAATGCATGTAATTATTCTATCTTTTAGGAATGGAAAATCGCAGTATATCGAAAAAGTTGAAGATCTTGATCGCATTCGTTTAAATCGTACCAAACTTGAAAGGTTAGATTTCAAAATTCAAACTTTTAAAAGAATCTCTTTTTTTCGTCAGTATGTGCAAATGTATTTAACTCTAAAAAATAATTGCACCTTTTTTATAGATGGGTTCATGCGCCTTTCTTCAAAGAAGTAGTAAAAGGGTGTTTTGTGAGAATTGGAATAGGACATTCTAAAGCGGGTGCAGCAGTATATAGGGTAAGAATAATTTTTTTTGTTTAAATATGATGATATCGGTGGGGAAGGATTATTATTATTAAAAGTTTTGTAGCGAATATAGAAAGTGAGGGTTGAATTCATTTCCATCTTTAGATTGGTCTGCATTTACTACGGGAGAGTTCGCAAAATGGAAAGATGCCTGTTACAAACAAGGGGTGGCACTTCCAACTCTAGATGAAGTTGAAAAGAAGGAGAAAGAGTTAAGGGAAGCTAATGATTATGAATTTAAAGATGAAGATGTAGAAGCGGTGAGTTCAAACATTTCTTTCGAATACCGTAACGAACTTAAATTGGTTAATCATTATCATTTGAAACTTTAAATTAAAATTGTTTTAAAATCTACCAGTTGGGCAACACGCGAACCAACAAAGGAGCCAAGATTAAACACGGAACAGATGAAAAAGTCTTCAGATTTGAATTTATCAGTAATTCTGCGTTTACTACGGGAGAGTTCGAGAAATGGAAAGATGCCTGTTACAAACAAGGAGTGGCACTTCCCACTCTTGATGGAGTTGAAAAGAAGGAGAAAGAGTTAAAAGAAGCTAATGATTATGAATTTAAAGATGAAGACGTAGAAGCGGTGAGTTCCAACATTTATTTCGTATACCGTAACGAACTTAAAATGGTTAATCATTATCATTTGAAACTTTAAATTATCATTGTTTTTATGATAGATTGTGCGTGAAAAGGCTCGTTTTAAGCAAACTCCGGTGAATTTTGCAATGCACAAGATAGAACTAATGAAGAAACGAGAAGAGGCCTTGCAGATGTAATTTCTTTTATTAATTTTTACATAGTAGTAGTGTGATATAATTATTTAACGATCAGCCAGTTTTTTATTAAGTGTATTTGTGCTTTGCTCATGTTTTGATTTTGATGTACAGGGGCGATCATACCAAAGCCGAGGATCTCCAGCGAGAGATTCAGAACTTGGATGAAAAGGCTGAAGAACTTGATAAACAACGATCTTCAAACATTCAGACGATTAGATTTATTAATGAGAGGAATCGAAAAAAGAATCTAGAAAAAGCAGAAAAAGCCGTACTAGTAAGTCTATGTATTTTGATATAAAATTGCACTGCATTTGACAAAACAAAGTCACGCAAAACTTGATTATTCTGAGTTAATAACAAAGTCATCAAACATTGAATCAGAAAAGCCAGGGACAATAAATCATTTTCACCAACTTCAAGAACATAATTGCATTAACATTTTCAAAATTCCAGAACCCTCCCGAGCTGGTTTCGACGAAGACTTATGAATGGCGGATTTGGTATGTGGCTCAAACTGCAGTATCAGCTTCCATTAAATTACCTGTGGATGCAAGTCCTGGAGTACCGTCGATGACTGTGAAGTTCTCACTTTACAAAAGATCTTATCAAAATCAGGATTACTTGGACCTAAGTTACGATTTCTATACGAAAGATGGGGAAGTCTGCTCAATGTACAAAGCACACGTCTCCACTGAATACGAAGGCGCACCAAAAACTTTTCACGTGTCGGGTACGACCAAAAAAAAACTCAATTGATTACTATTTTGCATATTAATGCAAATTTATTTTTGTTCTTCTGTTTTGTTAAGCTATGCAAAATACTGGGGGTTTCTGCTCTGTCCCGTTGCTTCTAGTGAAGACCAAGAGCACCTGGATTAAGTTCGAAATTACTTTGGATTTCTACCGCAATCGTGACACATGGAGCAATTAACTTCAGTGGGGACACTTGGAACCAACGTCATGAACCATCTTTGACCGTTCGCTTGCTCCAGAGTGGACTTGAGTCGGACGTGAGAATCATTTCCAATGATGGACAAGTGTTTAATGCCCACAAGATCATTCTCAGAGGTGTATAAACTCGTTTTCTAAATATCAGCGCAATAATGCAATCATTGTCGCAGTTCTGAATGCTGTTTTTTTTTTAATTTTAGCGAAAAACGAAGTCTTCGACGCGATGTTCATGTTCCGACACCAGACTGGAGTAATCAAATTGGATGATATGTCTGGGAAAGCGGTGAAGTTTCTCTTGCATTTTATCTACTCCTCTCAAATATTGAAAATCTCGACGAAGGAAAATGATGCGGATGGAAAAGACGCAACAATTGCTGAGGTCCTTTATCTAGTCGATAAGTTTGAACTGACTGAATTGAAAAAGTACTTGGATATGAATTTGGGAAAATTTTGTAACAAGGAAAACTCCTGGAAACTGTTGAAATTGTGCGAACTCCATTGCCTTGATAAAGGACGGAAAGCGATTGATGAATTCATGGAAGAAAATAATAGTGGACTTTGGTTTTAACAAGCGTATAATTCGCTAAACGGTGCTTTTTATTCCAGTTCCTATTGAAATACCTAATTGTAAAATAATTTTCGTCTATTTTTACTATGTTGATTTGTTATGTCTTGTAAATTGTAATTGTGAAGTGAATTTATGTTATTTATGTCTAGAATGTTCCAATTCTAACTACTTTGCTGATTGTGTAACTATGACTTCAAATAAATTATTTAGTTTACCCCAAGCAGTAGAATTCTACATTCAATAATGAAGTTGAGTCATTGATGTAACGGTGAAACTTTTCTATGGAGCATGTCACACCGCTTCCACCAAAGATTACGTACACTACGGTACTACTAGCTTCAGCTTTAACGATGAACTTCCGACATTTGGAAACTTAAACGTCCGCTAGTAAGGTTTTCGAGGTCACTCCCATTTACGTTTTTGTTCTACTTATCAAGATCTACAATATGCGCAAAAACCAGCGGATATGGTCGAAGTTTGGGATTTTTCCCATTGTTACTTCAACGCCCCTAGGGCTGGCATTTTGAAAGATACGGACGTTGAACCTGTGACACTTTTGTTCTACGCGTAGAGATCTGCAACATATCAAAAATTCAAAAAATTCCCTCAACTTTTGCCGATCACGATGAATTAATTAGGTCCGATCGGTCAGCAAAATCAAGCGTACCCTAAAACTACTTCAAATGATCGTGAAGTCTTGACCGTTATTTTTAAAAAATTAAGAAGCAGCGAAGGACATTTAAAAAGCATCAACATGAACAGCGGAGGTCACAGTTCTAAGCGAATGGGGCTTGCTGGTATGGTGCATGGTGGAATACTTTTTTTGTAGTTGGTAATGTTGGCATCATCATCACCATCACCATATCCTAACATTACTATGTTACCATGCCGTATAACGTTGTTGTTAGCTTTGGACTGGAGGCAAATAACTACAGAAAACGTTTCTTGCAATTGCAGAGGGTCTTCGTTTTCAAGTAAAACTCGATCCGTAAAAAAAACTTTTGTTTTGTTTATTGTTAGTTGAGGAGCAACGTTTGTTATTAATCGAAGTATTATGTATGGAATTTTCTCATTTTGCCCCAAGGGCATGGCTCACTTTATGATTTTGTTCTTTCTGGAGAGCTTTCTTTGCTCAAGTTTACGATAATACGGTAGAAAATGGTTAATTATTCATTAGGTTTAATTTCAATTACGATGTTCAATGCACTAGGATATTAAGCAATATTTTCTCTTTTTAATGATGTTTAACACGTAGCATAATTAACTAAGGGTAACTTAGTAATTGAAGGTTTATGTAAAGGTCAACACCAGAAAATAGTTCCAACTCCATATGTATACCTGTAATTTTAATTCCATTATTTTCAACGAATCTCGGTCCTTACCAAGGCATTTACGCGCCAGTCGCATTCAAGATTAGTTAATTCCGTAAAAGTTTTTAATTCCGTTTCAATCATTTTATCCATTGCGAATATTTAATTCCGTCAAGTTAATAAAGTCCAATAAGATAAGAAAGTCTATTCGGTGTCATTCATCAATTCCATTTACGGATTATTTTTTACGGATTATTTTTACGGTTAAATCACGGTTTCGGTTCCACCTTATTCTCGGCTCCAAGAGATCACGGCAACGGTTTAACTTATTCCATTAACGGCTAAAACGGCAAAGGCAATCAACTTCGAAGAACATTCAACCAAACCAAGTCAAGCCCAACTGTATATCAACAATCAGTGTCTGACTTCTGCATCTTCGGCTACTTCACTCATATTTCCATTTACACTGTTCAAGTTCTTTCAATTCAGAAATCGGTGTCGTGTGATTAATAAAACAGGAAAACGTAAAGTTTAAGTCAATTTGCAGATCGTGAAGTTTTGATCGTTATTTTTTAAAAATTAAGAAGCAGCGAAGGACATTTGAAAAGCATCAACATGAACAGCGGAGGTCACAGTTCTAAGGGTGGAGATGGGCCTTCCATACCCGAACCTGAACCCATGAAGGTTTGTTGGACGGGACGGATTTATTTTATTAGTTTTTAAGCTGACTGTTCCCATTAAAAGCAAAATGAATTGAATCGGGTTTCCTGTAGGTCTCTCTCGAACTCGCTTCATCCAAGACGTGCAAATGGATGGTTTGGTATGACCAGTATTTCACCTTACCTAACAGCGTTGAATTTCCTGTTGATGCTGGTGTCGGGGCACCTTTGACGACTTTGAAACTCCGTCTCGAACCAATCTCTAGCTCCAACAGTCCAGCTTATAAGAAGAGTCTGAAGCTAACTTATGAATGTTGCTCATTGCGCGCAAATAGCTTGCTTTATGACACAAGCGTTTCTGTTCATGATGGTGGTGATCATCCTTCCAGAACTATTCATGAGTCAGGTGTGATAAGTGATACCGTACCGGAAGTAACTTCAATCATGGATAAAGGAATGCATTTTTTCATAATTAATTCGTTGTTTTCAGGATTGGGTACCACTGGCGGTTGGTGCATGATCCCTCACAAGCTGAAGAGCCGTTTGATCACCCTAGAAATAACTCTAAAGTTCTATCGCAAGCGTCACAATGCAACCGTTGCTGACATCTGGAATAACCGTCATCCACCCCCCTTGACTCTTGACATGTTGAAGAGTGGACACCGCTCGGATGTGAAAATTGTTTCGAAGGATGGCCAAGAATTCAATGCTCATCGGCTGATCCTCACAGGTCAGTACAAGAGTACCGTACCAAAATTTCTATTTCAAATCGCATGAATGATTTGCAAAAAATGTGAATTTTTTTATTTAGCCCGAAACGATGTCTTTGACGCCATGTTCAAGCACGACATGATGGAGTCTACAACTGGAATAGTGAAGATGGATGATTTGTCTGCAAAAGCAGTGAAATTCCTCCTCAATTTCATCTACTCTTCTCAAGTCCTGAAGATCTCAGCAAAGGAAGAAAATGATCAAGTTGTCTGTGAAGATGCGACTATTGCAGAGGTGCTTTATCTAGCGGACAAGTTTGGATTGGATGAATTGAAAACATTCTTGGATGAGAATATTGGGAAGTTTTGTGTGGAAGGAAACGTTTGGCATTTGTTTAAATTGTGCAAACTATATTCTCTTCAGAAGGGGAAGAAAGTGATCTTTGATGTTTTGAAGGAAAAGAACGCTGATTCCCTTGAAGAGTTTGTCTTTTCCCATGTGTAAGTAGAAGCAGCTTTGCTCTCTCTCTGAATGAAAGTAATTTTGTATTTTCGTCTTTTTTAAGTACTTTTTAGATTATTGAAGTAATTTAAGCTAAGTTACTTTCTGTTGTTACGACTAATTATTTATTCGTTGCAGTAATATTTTGTATCATTTGTCATTATTTTTACTTGCTCGTCCTTAAATGAATTACTTTTTTTCTCTTCATTGTAAATTCGTTATGAATAATTGATTTTAATGTTTAGCTTTCCCATTTGTTCTTCTAAAGTGTTTCAATTTATTGACGATGAATAACGAGAAAATTGAACCGTGATCGTAATGTATTAAACTGAATTTGATGCTTAATTGCGTTTGAGAGCAAAACCTCATTATAAAAAATATTGTGATTGTGATTCTGCTAAAGCTGCTACCGAACCCATATATAAAATTCAATGGCTGCTTGGATGGCAAGTTATCAATTGATCTCATTTATGTGCTCTTTGTCTATTTTTTTCGTCCTTGTCATTGAATTGATCGGAAACATGTTTGTCTTATTTCCTATTCTACTCAACTTACTTTTCTTGTCACTTGAAGATGGGAATTTAAGAGAGAAAACTCCTAAATTAAAGCTAAAGAAATTCTAAAATGCTATGCCGAGCTTGTTCTCAGCAACAAAGGAAATATAACGAGGGCTTTATTTAACGATGGAATATCCCCGGGATTTTTTTCTAGGATTTACCAACTGAATTTTGCAAAACATGTGTCATTGGCAGACATGCTTCTGTGCCAAGTGAATTGGCGCAACGGTCAATTTTACCCGTTATTACTTTATTCAAGCATGTTTCCGTCCGAACGTCCGCCGGTTCGCCCTTGGAAGCTTTTCAACCCCACTGCACGATATAATACAATTACAAATTGCAATAGAATGCAAGCTTTTTAATTCCCAAAAGAAAGACAAGTCAAGTATAGCGATTCCGTTTTTTTAAATTAAACGACACAGCGTCTCTTTTTCATTGAACTTGACTTTACCTCAATTGTCTCTTGGTGCAGCTGACTAGGAATTAGGATAAAGACAAAACTAGAATACTAATAGAATTGAATGTAAAATACAACTAGCGCTATCTGGAGTGGACACTGCCATGTGGAGAAGTACAGTACATAAAAGGAACATTAAAGAAACAAGAGAGAGAGTCATAGAGTTGTAGTCGTACTTGTACTTTTTCGTTCTCAGCTGCTAAAACCAGCGAAGCATTCATCGGCGGTGGCGGCGGCATTCATGACAAAATTCTGGGTTAGCGTAAGGCAACGCAAAAAATGTTGTGTTAATGTCTTAAGTATGTTACTTTACTTCGCATTTCCTCCTTAAGGTACAATTGACAATCAACCGACTTTTTTCACGAACAAATCATGAAGAAATATTCTGTAATCAAACAAGGGGTGTAAAATCCCGTGCAATGAGTTTATAACTAAGAAAATCATTGCGATTCTAGGATGAAGTGGATGTGTGATTTTAATTAATATATAGGTTGGTTAAAATCATTGACACATTTCATGCAACAATTTAACTAAACCTGGCATAAATTATACCATTAAAGAGAAATATTAATAATCAATTATGCATATACATTTACGAATAAAAAAATGCAGGTATTTTTAATACGTGTACACTAACTTCGATCGTACTTCATCCACTTAAGAGTAATGGCCACAGTCCGTTGGTTTTCGATCAGCTCAAAAAGAACATCGCATTCTCCCTTATTACAAACTAACCCCGGTGAAATTGTTTGGTTCTTACATATGATGTATATCTCGACGAGTACTTCAAAAGTTATAATGCGGGCAACCCCCCAAAAGTTCATCTGCGCGCGCTAGAGGGCGCGCAAGTATATATGGGAAAAACTTTAAACTTCGGTCAAATCAGCTGATTTTTGCATTTGTGGTTAATCTTGATGCGTAGAACAAAAAAGTAAATGGGTGCATGTCTTGAAAAATTAACTAGAGCGCGC
>JAHZMX010004948.1:0-15666 GCA_027743895.1 Seira musarum
TTTTATTTTAAATGGATTATCATTCCAAGGACGGGGCTTTCAGTGGGAGTTCACCTATTGAGTCTTAATAATTAGTGATTTATTATGACTCTCTCAAGGTACATTTCTCTAAACGTGTAACCAAATGAATTGCCAGCACAGCTAGTCGTAACGGGCAGTGACTTGACAAGTTTTTATATGAAAAATGCGCTGAATTGAATTAAAAATCATTAATTTATTAATTGTGAGTAATAATCATCTTTGGATGGGTGTCAATTTGTTATTTTTATTCTGCATTGAGTTGAATATGATCATTTATGAAGAACGCGAAACAGAAAATATAATTTTATGACACCAGTACCCTCACGCCATTTACGTATGTGCTAAATCTCACCTCGTGACAACAATAGTCCTATATTAAAACTTTACGTAAAATTTGTTTCTATGGTATATTTTTGTATTTTCTACTAATTTACTTTTTTCAGTAAAATTAGGCCCGAACATAATCATTGTTGAGGTATCACAATACGATGTTCTATTAATAAAATACCATAGCAACAATTCGTAGGTATTTCTTGTAGTTTTTCTCTTAGATCTCCACGAGCCGTGTATAACAGGCAGTAAAAATAAAATCAAATGAGGTTTGTGCTTAATTTAAATAATCCATTTATTTATGTCATTTTAATAACCCGATGCGATGTTTTTTCTAACTTATGTCAATGCCAACTAGAAGGCCTCCTTTTTTCAATTCATAGTAACATCCTTTGCAAATAAACAAATATACTTATTTCTAAGAAACACAAAATGTCCGTTATTTTTTATGAACGCAAGCCTTTGTGAGTTATTTTAGTCTACCTGTTTCCTAACTCTTCTGCCATTATGACATAACACAACTACACAACGAGTTAAATTATATGATCTTTTTTCCAGCACTAGAAATGTTTTTGCATAAATTACATTTTGTACCCGAGTGGTCCAACCCTTCATTCACAGTATTTTCTACACTTACATTTATGCAATATGCATAGGCAAATAAAAATTTTTCTTTCGAAAGTGTCTCAGGTTGTATGACCAAGCCTTACAAGCCATGCAAAAGTGCAAAGAAGGGAAGAGTTTGAAATTATTTATTTTGCTGACTCTTTGGAATTCGCTAAAACACTGGTCATTTTATGATAATTAAGAGGGTGTCGGTATCTTGAGGGGGTAAAATTATGTAAGAAATAGGCCAACGTACTTTTGTTATGGCCGTGACCGAATCAGTAGCTTCTTCATTGAACAATGCTGGCGTTTTTAAATTAATGCAGTGGACAATATGGATCGGATGACCAGGATTAGCTCGTAATTGTCACAGTCAGTAGTGATTTACTTGTGTATTCGTACCTTGATTGATATTTTTATGTAATGTAGTTTTTTTAACTTCTTTTTCATATTGTGGAATAAAATTCTTCTGTATTAAATAATTATGGGATAGGGGTTTTGAAGAGAACTAAGAAGTTAACTAGTATATATGAAGATGGCCAAAAAAAAGGTAAAAAAACTTTCCGAGAAACCTAATTGAAAGTATACTTATTATTCACTTATAAAGTATGTCATAACAACAATAAGGAATGTATTTAGGTAATTTAAATTTAAATGTACTTATGTAATAAATTGGGATGACGGTTATATTTTATTTATGCAATTTCAAAATAATGTCAGGAAACTCTGCATGACTTATTTGAATTGAATGGAATCTTACCTGAAAGAGGGCACAAGAAAAAGCTCTTAAGATGGCTTTTTTTTACACATGAGTCTTAAAAAATATACAAATCGGAATCAAGGGAGATGACTCAAAATGTCATGGAATGTCCGAGATTTCATAGGTTTTGATTGGTGGGTTATTTGAGAAAAAAAATTAGTAAAGCATTTTTAGAAGTATGCATATTTTTTTGCATATTATGCTTCGTAAATCGAGCTTACTTATCGGATTGATCAAGTTCAATCAATAATCTTGTCTTCAAAGAAAAATCCGTTTGGTAGAAATAAACATGACTGCATATATATATATGGTATATTCTGGTTAAAGTTTAGTTGCGCATGACCCTATTTAGAACTTTTTTTTCTACTAAAAATATATGGTGAAAAACAATACATAATAGTAGTACACAGGTTGGTTATTCACAGGCTAGTTTGTTGTCAAAACTCGTGAGGGCAATAGCAAACGCCTGTAACGCACACATTGGGTAACGGTAATCTAAGGTAAAAACATCTTCCGCGACACGGCCGAATTGAACCACGACGTAATCCTCTGAAACCATAGAACAATACATATTTATTATGTCTACCTAATTCATTAAGTAATTCATTGAATTTTAAATGAATGCAAAACATTGTGAAAATAATCATCCTTCCTACCATCCGATTCATGTATCACTTGAAAATTCTTGACAGAGGCTTGGGTAACTCGTCCGTGGAAATTCAAAACGTATGATTGGCTTTCCTCATTCCACACAGGTGTTTTATTTTTTAATTCTACAAGACCATCCATTTTACGTGCCTTCCAGCGCTCTACATCATCCAAAACATGATATATATGAATAAGTAACATTTATGATGAAAGTTCAGTTACTCGAATGAATTATGATGAGAAAGAATTACCGATGATGCCATCATTTTCTGATTCTGGACGGAATTCCTTACGTTTCGACTCATTAAGCATCCCTGGAATTACAACGGTCATTTTTCTTGGTCCCTTGAATCCTAGCACATTGGTCTCCTAATAAAATAAAATTTTTATTGTACTCTGTGAAACTATCAAATAATAATTAATTATAACTTTGAATGTCTTACATATGCAACAGCTGCCAACTCTTCACGAAGAGAGCCTTTATCCGAACTGGGTCCACCTCTTTTAGGTGGCTATTGCATACACAAAACCCGTAAAAATTGAACCCGTCTCGTGAGAAAATCCTTTTGAGATACTTATTTTTGGCACTTGGCACACACCTTTTTCCCATCCTCTCTTTCCAAATGCATGTAATAGGTTGGATACAGGCCTCTATCCATACCCTTCCGATCCCTCGTTATACGGCATTTGATTAGGAAGCCTTGGGCTGCAGGCTGAAGCACAAATTGTTCAATGTTATCCATTACCTCCACAACATTTACACTAAACTTCGGACATAAAGTCTCGTCTTCTTCCGGCTACATGCAAAAATTATTTATAATATTAGTTATTATTTAAAAAAATTACGATTATTAATTATGTTTCAAACTATTCGTGTCTTACAATTGGACTCCTGTCCAATTTCTCCCCATGCGCATCCTGATCCGTTGGGGACGTCTTTGTGATACTGGCGGGAACGATTGGAGCAGACCCGTCAAAGGACTCTGATGAAGACAGAGCCCGAGGATCGACCAAGTTTGAACTGCTCTTGCTCTCTGTACAAAGAAAATAAAAGAGTGAGTCGATGAGAAAAAAAATCAATCAAAGGCATGCATTCCTAAATGAAAGAAGTAAAAGTAACGTGAAAGAGGGAAACGTAGTGTATATGGGAAGCGCAACAACGTTTTTCTTTCCAAGATTTTAGCCCGCTCACTCCATGAGATGAAGTACGTGGGAGATCCATAATCTATTTTCACTTCAGTGTGAAATCCCAGCACGTACGTATGTATGCAGCAACTATACTAATGGGCAAGCAAACTTGAAAGGAAGTAGTAAAAAAAAGCTTCTTCTCTCTCTCTTTTTGACGACTAACATGATGATTGCATATTGCCTCCTATTCCTATTGCTTTGCTGGTGGATGACTCTTCTTCGAGTTCTTCTTCCACTTACTTCCACATGGGAAATGGTTTTCCTCCCACAAAAGAAAGTCGAACAACAAAACTTTGACAAAAAAAAATAAAGTAAAAAGGGGTAAATTGGACGCACTCAATTTGCAGAAAAGAAGCGTGTTTACTTTCGCTAAATCAATCAAAGGCAATGCTCTCTTGTTGCTTTTGACGTTCTTCTGAATAAAATATGAAGTTGGAAGTTGCCAACAAAAACTAACTTTGTCGCTTCTGTATTTCCCTTTTTCCTTTCTCTAGCCGCGTTGTTCCTTTTAAAAGTTGAATGGTTGAATATCGAAGAGAACTGTTTCCTTTTTTTGGTACCCTTTTCCTTTTTACTGTATTTCTAGTGTGAAATGAAACAAGGACAGTGTATGAAAATGTGTGTTTGTCGTTTCTTTGTGAACTCCAATTCACATTCAAAAGATTAGCACACTATGAAAATAAAGACGGTGATAGAGTTCCCTAACACTCAAATGGGAAATAACCGAAGGAAACTGAAAAGACAGCCAGCTGAGCAACAAAAAAAAGTGTATTACGATGTAATGGTAAAGTGCTCCTTTTAGCTGCCTTCTTATTTCGTTTTCTCTTCTTTCTTAAGAATTTCAATGAGAAGAAGAATCACATTGTAGAAGATTGCGTAATCTCTGAATTGCCGTAGAGTGAGTGGTCTGGTCTTGAGATCTGCTACTGCTACTACTAGACGTGTGGGTTGATGGCCTGAACTGAAACTGGTACTACGCTACAATGGGATTTTGGAACGGAATAATAGGCAAAAACGGGAAAATATTCGTCGTCCACTTTTTAGAGGTCTTCTTCAAGAATTCCTCACTCTCACTCTTCTTCTCAACTTGACTCTTGCCTTGCATCGGCTCCTCGCGCTCCACTCACTCACTCAGTCAGCAGCACAAGCACAGCTCTCTTCTCGTCTGCTCCACTGGAAAGACTAAGAAAGGTGAGAGGAGAAGCTGGAAGTTTGCTCTGGAGGAAAACTCACAGGAAGGATCAGAAGATATGGTGAAAAACTATCAGGCTCTTTTGCTCACATTTGCTTCCTTCCAGAAGGCAAAGCTTTTTTTTTACTCACTTCATCTTCCTCATCATTTTGGCTCGTAAAATGATCCTACTAAAATTCAACTCGCATGCATCGCTCTTGTAACTTTTTTTTATAAATCGAAGTAAAATGAAGAAGAGCTTCCACATGGAGTAACGTTTAGCTCTTGATGGTGCTTACGATAACGATAGAAAAATGATGCTGTTGCTATTGCTATTACTGGTGGAAGTTCAAACAGGATTGGAATCAAGTAGGAAATGTGAGAAAAACTTTGTATCTCCCAAGAATGAATAAAACATTGACAGCAAAAGCAAAGCATACTTAAGTAGCAGCCTCCCAACCCAACTTGCTGGTTTGATAAAATGAAATAGTATTCCGTGCGATGAATTTCAACGCGTAATAGGATTAAGAGATTCTTCCTAACACAATTGACAATTACTGTCACATTGTCACTGGCGCAAGTACTATTACAGTTATAAAACACGAACCCGATTCAATCTCTTCTGTCATTAAAGATATGAAAAGCTTCCAAAATATTAAAATTATATCTCAGGTAGGTACGTACGTACGTATGTACGTACATAACAAGAACAAGTACGTGGTCGTTGCAGATTAACAGACATGGCGTGGTTGTCATGTTGTGTCAAGCGTTTGCACAGAGAATGTCCTTGGTTTTCATACACAAAGTGGGGGAAAAAAGAACAGGACCCCAAAAAACTTGGAAACAGCTCAAGGAGACTGAGCGACGAGGTAGTATTAAAAAATGCTTTGAGCTCATGCATTTTATTTATATGAATGTCGAATGAGAGATAAAATTACCTACGACCATCATGATGCCAAGCCAAGCCAGAGAGTTAGTCGGAACGGAATAGAGACGACATATGAAAAGGTAAGGATAAGGATGGAACGTAATTAGTGGAAAAAGCTCCATAATATTTTTCCTGAAATGCGGTTTTCTTGGGAAAGAAGATTTCGATCTGAAGGAAAGAAGAAGGATGAGCGTGGATCTAATCTTAGAGGACTTGATAGATGTGCTCCTTCTTCCATTCCATTGTAAATAGATTATTTCTTTCGTGTTTGTCCTCCTTATGGATTGAGCTAAAACTTTCATGGAAAAGCTTTGAGATAAGAATTTTGAGAAAAAGGAAGCCGCATATGGTTGTAAAAAAAGACTTTCCCTTCTCAAGTTTGCAGATGTGATAAATGCAAATGAATTTATTTTCTCACACCTGTCGTTTTCCTTCGTGAAAGAGGTGAAAGGAATTTTGGAAGCTTTTACTTTTTTTCTGCATCTACTTTTACTTACATCTCTTTCCTTTAGCTTTAAAGCTTTCTTTAAAATAGAACGTCACTACCTTCATCACATGAGCCATTATAGTTGGTAGATGACAAACAACAAGGCGATATGAAAAGCTTAGACAAGAAAAAAAATCCCTCATCACATCACTTTCAACGGGACAGGGAGGTATACACTAACGTAGATGAAGGATTTGCAGTTCCCTTTTTATTTATGCTGTTAAACGTTGAGAGTTGCATTGCAAAAAAAAAGTATTTTAGTGGAGAACAACTTTCTCCCTTTTTTTTCTCAGGAGTATGACATGACACCATTAAAACAGTACATCTCTAAGCCTTTTCCCCTTCAGTTTTATTTCCACGTTGGGAAATAGAATGAAGATACGAAACATTTTTGCGACTCCCAAGTGTGTCGCTTCCATTGCCATTTTCGAAAGCTCTAGTAAGTAATGTAGTGAGGAGGAAGAAAAGGAAGAGAAAGAGCAGTAGGTAAACGTTTGACCCGACTCAGGTGGAAAAAAGGAACCATAAAACTTTTACAGGTCGTATCGAAACAAATGCAGACTTGAAGCGACTAACTTATTTATACTTCTTGATAAAACAGGCTCGGGCCAACGAAATTATAAATGAGCCAAGAGAATGGAGGAGTGGGGCATTACGAAAAAGAGCTAATAATGATGGCAGTGGTTCCTTTTGTTACAGTTATTAGTATTAAGTCACGTTGCAAAGATCATTAAATATAATAGTAGATTGATGTACGCTCACAATAGATGCTCTCTGATCTTTTAAATAAAGAACTGTCGAATTGTATTCGGATGTCAAAACGAAGGTTACCCGCGGATGATGCCAAGTGGCAATGCGTGTAACACTTTTTTTGATGGGAAAGCTCCTTTCCGTTCCTTTTTTACAATTCGGAATGAAGGTAGACTCGACGTGAAGTGCCCTTACCAACGAGGATGGAATTTATTTTAGAGGTTAACAAAGCATGAAAAGAGAGAGAAAGCAAAGACAAATTGAGTACGGCGCCATCACCCACAGACACATTTCTTTTTTGCTCGCTTACTTACTTTTTAGATGCAAGTGAAAGAAGTAAAGTAAAAAATAAGAAAAAAGGATGGCCCCCTTTTCTTCTTACTTATTGTTTCCATGAAAAAGTACTACATATACTTCGTTTTATCTCTCTTTCCCAAAGAACATTTTCAGTTTGAAGAAAGTAAACTGCAAACCATATCATTAGTCTTCATTGATTTCTTCCTTCCTGTTTCTTTATGTAGAAGAGATAAATATAATGACTAGTTGCATGGAATAGTGGCTTTTTCTAAGGGTACTGTGTTTCAACTCAGGCGACTACATTCATGTTTTTTTTGTTTCTAGTGGCTTTCCTCCTACATCTTTCTTTTATCCCCTTTTTAGTCTTTGCTATCCCCTTCACCAGCCCAATTACAACTTGCCGCAACTGTCTTTTTAGACACGTACAATATGGACTTGTAAAATACGAATAAGTAATAACGGGGACATGCCGTGAATAAGCCTCTTCTGCTTTTCAGTAAGTCAAACTAATTGTGAGAAGTTTTACTGAGAAGTTCGAAAGACGTTCTCACAATCTTTTGCATCATCTGNCTGCTTTTCAGTAAGTCAAACTAATTGTGAGAAGTTTTACTGAGAAGTTCGAAAGACGTTCTCACAATCTTTTGCATCATCTGACAGACAGACAGAACGAACAAACGCACGCATATACCTACTTACATTCATATATTCATTCTTTTCTTGTTTCCTAAAGCTTCCTTTTTTCCTACGCTCATTATTTTATCCTTATTCTTAACTTTCACACTTTTCTCTCTCAAGATTCGACGGAAAGGGGAAGAAGTGAAGTGAATGAGAGAAACTAGAAGGATATTTACTATGCTACTCCATAATCATGTAAATGTATTCGAGTTAGCTTTCCAACTTTGTCTTCCAATTCTTCTTTTACTCTGTACCTAAGAGTTTGAGAAATTAAACAGAAGATAGTGGAAGTCTCTAGCTTCGAGCATTATTCGTTTTTTTTTCTTCTTCTTCCAGCACAAGTACGTAGCCCTGCCTTTCACTTGTCTGGCTTTCTCATTTCAAAGAATCATGGCTTGGCTTGGCTTCTGGAAAGAAAGATAAATAAAAAAAATCGAGTAAAGTGAGTGCTCCTCCAATCTCCATTTTTCGATTTAATTACAGAGATGGAATTTACGAGCACCAGCTGAACGACCAAAAGTAAAGCACGACTCTGTACCCTACCACCATTATCATCACTATCACTCTTGAAGTTGTCCTATATAAGTATATGCACTTGTCATCACAAATATAATGTCATCGAACATGTTCCTCAAAAACAAGGAAAATGTATGCAATCGCATGAAACGCCATTTTCCCCATATCCAAAAGCACTCGCGTAGGAGATCGAAATTTAAAGAGAAATGGGCTCTCCAAATTATTTCCGTTTCCACGTACCTACTACGGGAAAAAATCATTTTCGGTTTTGTGAAAGTCGTCCTTCAGGAATTGGAAGTTACCCTACTGTGACATGGATTTTCAGTGGAAATGAAAGAGAAGTTTTCAACTTGACGTGAGTAGGACATCGAGTATTGACTATACGCACAACACAACATGCAAGTATGCACACATCACATCATCATCATACATGAGCCTTATTGACAGCGAAGGTAAAAGCGCGTTTTTTTCTTGTCCTACATTTCCGAGATGGAACATTTTTTTGAAAGTGAAAAACAAAATCCTTGTACTTCATTTGAAATATTGCAGTCACACAACATTTTTTTTTAAGAGAAAGAGAAAATTCTAACCCAATGAACTTATACATCTCAAAAAGAATTATAAATTATGAGAGTATAAAATTTGGATGAGACATATTCCCTCACGACGGAATTTCATTTAAAAGTTACAAACTTTTTGCGATCACTTCGTATTAGCTGCAAAAGACATATAAATATCCTGGCTTCTCTTGTACGCTTCCTCATTAATGCCTATCAAGATCTATATAGGTAAATATTTGCTGGTTTGGCATGTAACAATAATACGCCATATTTGGAGGAAAACTGTAGAGTGCTTTCGGCTTTCCTTCCCATCAAACATGATACATATAGGTCTTTCCAATACATTATATAATATTTGAGAAGAGTTTTCTAGGAAGAAATTCCCCAATTCAGTGGTTGAGTCCAATTTCAGGACAGGAAAATCCTACGCTTCGTCTTTTACCTCTTTTTCCACTCCCCAAAAATTTTCACATTTATCCCCCATGGCGACTTGTGTCGTTGTGTTCCTTTCTCCTCTCCCTTTTCAATTCTATTCTTTGCACACAAAAAAAAATGAAGTGAATAGTTCTCATCGACATTGTTTTCTGTAGTGCTACAACTATAGTCATCCACATTACATCTAACCATTCAATCCATTTGTTACAAACGAAGGATTGCATTGAAATTTTCATGCTGTCTTCATTGCAATTTAATTTTCGTTTATACGCTTTCTACTACTTTGTCATTTGCCATTCTGAGCGACGTGTTTCAATTTCAGTCACTGATGGAAAAAGGAAATGAGAAAGAAGAACGCTATTGTTATCTGCTTCATTTGTTTACTCGTATATATGAGCATATAGGTAGATTGGGTAGATCCATAGCCGAGATTTGCTTGCTGATCCAGGGCAGAAAGCGAGATTTTCCGCACGGATATTTATCACTGATTCGTTGGAAAGTTTCATTTTTTTTTCAACTGAAACTTTCAAGCGAAAAAAGTATACGGCTCATGCTCATGGTTTCAAAATATACGTAATAGGAGGATCATAGGAAGTATATGACAAAAAGTAGTGAAGCAGAAACAAAAGTAATGGCATTGTTTTCACCTGGAAAATAATAATGGTGAAATAGGAGCAAAATATTATAATCCTTGGGATTGTTATCGCATCTAGGCGTGATCATGATGCATGTGTAATGGTTACATGGTATTTCACACGAAATAAATCCAACTTGTATAAATTTCTATTTTCGTAAAAGAAATATTTTTTAACGCTTCGTTAGGAGAAAGCAACGAAGCAAAAGGGCTCGACAGGTAGGTGCACTTTAGCTGCTGTTGGTTTGGAATGACGCAGAGAAAAAAAAACGGACTCCAAGGCTTGCGGTAGCCTTTGCGTAGGCTCAGACAAGGCACAAGCTTTTTAAACTTTCTCTGGACTCCATGGAATAAAGAGAGAGGCCACTAATATAACATAATGGAAGAAAGAGCATACCTATTATGACTTCTGATCAGCTTTTTATGAGATGTGCTCGTGTTTTATGGATGTTACGCTCTGTTGAATTGTGGTCTGTGTATTTATTTGAAAAAAAAGAGAAAGAAATGGAGCGCTTCCCCACTCTTCAATTAATTACGGAGATGACAGATGAAGGTAAAAGAGCGGTGATATTGATGCTGCCGAAAAGAAGTGGTTTTTTTTTCTCTCATAAAGTCGGGATCAATCAATATTTTATCTTCCCATGATATGACATATAATGTTTGTTTGTACTACTACTTCCACTGGTGGTGTGCCCTTTGGTTGATATTACAAAAAGAAAAAATGAAATTAGTCTTTTGGTTTACCTTTCATCTTCCCGTCCGTCATCCTTTTACTGGTTGGCTGACCCTCGTCCAACTCCAGCACTTCAATTCCATCCTCCAGCTTTGTGACCGAAGAGGCCTTGTTACTGTGCTGTTTGTTGTTTTGGTCGATGGTATTCTCCTTCACGGGAGAGGTAGGAGTAGTTGGAGACTTGTGACCTAAATAACCCATTATTTATTTTTGTGACATTTTGTTTTCTCACACGGGATGGTCTGTAGGTATAGATTGCACCCATGATAGTGTAGTGCAATTTAATACCTGAACCATTGTCTATCGTGTTGCTAGTATTCGAAGTTGTGTTATTACTTCCAGAAGTTGATATCTGACTTCGAAGCTGTTGTCTCCTAACCCCAGACCCAGTAGTCCCACTTGCTGCACTACTCACGCGACCAGCATTTGCCGTTTCCCTTGCGTCCGATGCATGGGGCATCCCGCTTTGACGTCTCTTTTGTTTCTGGCGATTCTCTATCAATTGCTTCTGTAATCGAGTTTGAGTCAATGGATCATTAGTATCATCATTTTGAGGAAATATCTAATATTGTGGTGTCTATCACGTTTCATCTCTCCTTGTCTCATATTACGCCATCACCATTAAGTATAATCGTTTTAGTGTTGCCCTTTATTTTCACTCATTTTCATACCTGCTGATCGAGCTTGATTTTTCGGGCTATGGGCACTGGAAACCGTTGCCACAGAGTCTTCAGTTCCCCCGGAAGTCATCCTAAAAACATTTCGTCACGAAAGAAACATTAAATCTTTTCCTTCTCATTAGTAGTATTTGCGCATTTTGCTAAACTTAGAAGTGATTCATTCACTGAAGTAGGCAATTTCATTTGAACACTAAAACCTTTTATGTTTCACATTATCATTAAAACACTTTCATCAACCTATTCTCCAAAATGAAACGAGCATATTAATACGTACATGCATACCTAACAAGAGTAGCGAAACTCAAATTTTAGAAAGAGCAAAGATTAAACTAGTAGAACGCATGGCCTCCGGCATTGGGTTTTTTTATGCTTGCTTTTTAGCCCTCGCAATGCCCCAGTTCCTATCATTCCAGACATTTCATAAATTCAGAATTTTATGCTGCACATTTTCAACCAAGGATTTACAAATATTTACTGGAAAGTTCTCTCCTAATTTTGGCTCTTAATTTCACAAACTTTGTGTCAACAAAGTCAAAGCTATTAGTAAATGTGTTGACAGCTTTTTAATAAATTTTCCTGTGAGCATCTGAGCTTTTGAGTTGCAATCTGCTCTAAGCTTTATGCTCTTGTTCACTATTGGAATCGCGCGTTTTCCTTTTTTCATTTTCGCAAAACTGCAATAATAACTTTTAACAAATTTTCATACTTGTGTTTATATTATGTACATATCCATAAGTTGATAAAAGCACGAACTTGGAGACAACAATATAATTAGGAGCAATTGTGTGTCTGTGTGACATGAAATATACGTGAAAAGTTGAAGAAAGAAATTATGTTATTATCATTGTTCTCATGTGAATCCCCACAAAGTTTTTAAAAAAAATTTCAGGAGTTTTACTACGGAAATGCAGCAGTGATAAAAAGTAGAACTGATATGAATAAGTATAATTCTTAAGGTAGTAGTACGTATCTCCAAAGAAAACGAGAGAATCTCTCACTACATCACTCCGAAGCCCAGCATATTCTGGCACAAAAAACTGCACATGTATTGGGGCATTTTGTGAAGGCCGAGAAAAAGCTTGCCTCGTTTTTTGCTAAAAAAACAAGTCTAGGAAAAAGTGAATTCCTTTTATTCCTGCTTTCATGCCATGCCAGCATGGCTTTCTACATTGAAAAGACGGGTGAATAAGCACCTTTTCACGACAATGCTTGGCGGTCCCAAACGTGCAATCATTGACAGATGTTGTAAATGTGTCACCAGATAATTAAGTTTTAAGTAGAAAAAATTAACAGAAATTACCTAGGCATTTCTTTAAGGGAAAAGCTATTCTGCACATAGAGTCTAAAAACTTGATGCACATTCACCAACACCTATTGGCTCATGGAAGTAGCTGTCATTGTCCATGTTAAACCCAACCAAATAAATACTCAACAACACTCAAATATTTTTTTTTAATTATGTCAACAAAATTTAGAGAAGGAAAATGTTGCTGGAACAGAAGGACAATGAATGAAATGAGTCCACTCTTTAAAAAACCCTTTTTTCAAAGGGATTATCAGTGAATTTCCTGAACCTTCAAAATGTTGGTATTTTTTGTAGCTCAAGGTATTTAACAATGGTTTTCACATCGAACAAAGAACTGAACTCCAACTAAAATAGAACACTCTCACAACGAACTGAACTTCGCCACCAAAATCATATTATGACCATGCAAACGACGTTGCACAAAGAAGGAGGAGTCAATGTGAAGAGAAAGTCCTTCTTATTGTTTCATGATAACATGAACTAAATGATGATGATTACACTATTTTACAAAGAACAACGTCAAAAATATTTTAAAGAAAATTGCATCGATCTTAAAGGTGCACACTCACTCACTCATACTCCCTGAATACTTTACTACATGTGCATACTTCCCCTCATCTCGAGCAACAAAGGCGTAATGGTGGCGATGATGATGAGAGGAGTAGGTGGTGGTATGGTATATGGTGTGAAGAAAACCAAAAATAAGATCAATCTTGCATGTCCTCCTTCATTGCATAAAAAGAGATTTAAGAGGTGTTTTGTTTCCACACCACCTCTAAATGACACGACACAGATCACATTTCTGATGATAATGATACTGATGAAAAAGTAATAATTTATTTAAGTAAACCGTTTGTCCTATTCGTCATGCGCCCCTCTATATGAATATGTTCTTTTTTTGCAAAAAACAATCTAATCCAATCCAGATTCCCTTTTCTCTCATTCCTACCGACTGCGACTACTGTTTAAGAAAGACGGACCGACATGGGTGCATGCATAACAGGAAAATCTTGATGCAACATAGCAACAGGAACGTCTAATTCAATAAAAGTGAACAATGGAGTAAAATAAGGGTTTTGCATGCATTGTTTAAAGGCACTTTTTGCAGGCGCTGCGCTATCAACATACTCTTTTTGTAAGGAACATAAAGCAGGGAGGAATGATTATTTTTTTTTGCTGTAGAAGATGCGATTTTCTGAATGATAATGATGAATCCTCTCACTGACTGGCCACCACCACCAAGTGCACCCGGCCATATCGACCCTGTTCTCAAGGGAGAGTGAGAGGAGCAGTAGAAGTAGTAAACTGCTGCTTGAGAACAAACATAATCATCATCATAACGACTACTGGCAGCTAACTAGAGCAGATAATGCGAAGCATTTACTTATTCTACTGCAAAGATCCATCATCCTTTGCCTTGGCAATAGTAAGTCTTATAGGCAGTGAACCAGTAATACTATTTTGTTATCTTGGTAATTTCTTTAAAAAAAATTGTATTTACGTACAATATCTTGAAGACGGTAGTGTTTCTAGTACCGAGATTAGCTGTACACAAAAGACGTCTACTATGGAATGACTGACTGATTGATGATCACTTAATAGGAAAAGCTGCGAAGAGAAAACTGACACGGTAGCGTAGCGCAGCGGCCTCTCGCAATACAATATTGACAGTAAAAATACTACATTTATTTCGAAATAAAACATGATAATCGCAATCGCCTTAAATCGTAAATTGTAACGTGCCTGCTTTTTTTGTAGGTAATGCAATACAATTTATTACTTGCATTACACTACACTACAGTAACGTGTGTGATTTATTTTCGCATGTTGCATTCGTACTTTTTTTTATCTCTAACTGCAACGCTATTTAAGAAACTGTTTTGGGTTGTATTAACAGAGTACGTACTAAAGTAATATTTGTGGGGAAAATTTGTAAGCGAGAAATTCGCAATAATCCTTTTATTTATTTGGCTCCGTAATTTTTTTTACACAATTGCCTCACTATATTACCTCCGTGTACATGCAAACACGTTGCGTTGCGAGCGTGTGTGTATGAGTTGCCATGTTAAATCTCATATTTTTTTCTGCTCTTTTTTTAAAAACATATTCCATTTCGAAACGATTCATTTATCTTATGAACATAAAGTAAGTATTTTATGCTTCTTTGTAGCTCTAGCTTTCGCTTCCAATTATCGCTATTATCAATATTATATTGCCATAATTTTTCTAAGTCGTACTTTCGATTTAGTTCAGTCGCACATACATGTATTACTTAAATCGTGTTTATTTACCCAAAATGCTAAACGGAAATCATTCAAAATTTTTTTTCTATATCTGGTAAAGTAAATGAGAATATTGTACATCAGAAGCACTTACCCCGTCGTTGTGTTATAAGCCCAATCCATGTCCAAGTGTTGATGCGTGTCTGCCAATGAATAAAATTGATTGAGTTATAAAAATACTGTAACAGAATGTACGTAACAATAGAAGGAATCGCTCGCTTCCGTCCAGTTGATTGAGATGAATAACTGCAACTCGATTTTTTTCCTTTCCCGAAATATTCAGTGAATCATCAGTATTTCGTATCGATCAAAAGTGTATCCACGTAAAGGAGACCAAGCACGTAATGGAAACTTCATAGATACACGCTTTGTAATCCTGTAAAAAAGAAAATTGAAAACAAAGTAGAACAAAAAAATGAACGTTATTGCTTATTACTGTTGTTAAATTAATGAGACCGAATCTTATCGGAAGAATAAGCTCGAAAGAAAATTTAAGAGTTTATCGAGCTCTTGTTCTTACATATGTTTTACTTGATGGTCTACGAATAATAATGAGATGTTTACAAAATAAGTAGTTTTTTAGACTATCATAAAAACAAAAAGCTTGCTCATTAAACATGTTATTTTCGAGGTGATACTTATTCATGAACCATTTAATG
>JAHZMX010004949.1:0-11850 GCA_027743895.1 Seira musarum
AAATTAGCTCCGTAAATAATCAGGGAATAAAAAAAAGATCAATCAGTTCGGTATAGTTGTCTAGTCTAACGAGTCATTGTAGAACCAATTCGAGAGATTTGTGGTTGAGCATCAGTCTGATGATGAGTTTAAACTTGCATCTTGTGCCTAAATTCAATTCAATTTAGTATTAGCAAATCTTTTCCGGTGCAGGACACAGAGGTCATGAATTTTTTTTATTAAAGCTAAGGTATCACATTATTTTGTCCTTCCTTCTCACTTTCAACTGCTGTTTACGATCTTTCAAGCCAAAATATTTAAAATCATCTGTCCAAAAGAAAATTAACTTTCGGTAGCATATTGAAATGACGTTGGGACCCCCACCGATATTGAAAGAAACATTGTTAGAGGCTCGTCTAACTGCCAACCTGGCAACTTCAACTCTTTGTTTCTTTCTCCTTAATAGAATAATGGCAAATGCATGATGCACGCACGCATACACTTAAGCATAGTACACAGCACTTACACGCTACAATACAAACGCATAATAAGATTCATAATTTTTTACTGAAACATACAAACCCCTTGAACTCAAAACCTATTCTAGAGAGAAAAACCAGTATTAAAAAATTGCTCCAAGCTCTTATTCCTCTCGATTATTGGCAATAATACAACATGATCATGCCGTGTATTTATTGCTAATTATAATGCAAAGTGCCAACCAACCAAAACACCAGCAAACAATGTAGGAAAAAATACTTCAGCAATTTAATTTCACATGTCATCTTTCTGTCTTTCATTCAATTGCAATCGAATAATCCATAGGCTCCTTTAAAGTAGGAAGGAAAAAGTGTTTTTCAAATCGCCGGACGCTACTTGCATCTTAAACAACTTAAATAGAAGTCTCAACGATTGTTGCATGAAATAAAAAGGAAATAACACTTCTTCACAATCGAATAAGTGAAGGTGATAAAGCAAATTGATAGAAAATTTCATTCAAATCTTCATTCATGAATTCAAGTCTAACTTGAACCTTCAATAGCCATTTTTGGCATTTATCATCGTATCTAATACTCTTGACATGATAAGCATTTAAATGACGAATTATAATTCAGTTTTTCTTTTTCAATCCTCGTGCTTGTGCTAGGTATGCAATATGAAATATGTTAAAGTTTTGAAAACTTCACACCTCCGAATACTAATGCGTATATCTTATCAGAAATAAAGTTAAGCTGTTAAACAAGATGACAAATTCATAGTTTTCAATGCCGCATTAATTATCACGTCTTTTAATGGGAAGGGGCGGACGTTGGTCGAGTGGTTGTAGTCGTAGAATATTAGAATCCTAATTTTTTACATCCACCATCGACCATCATATCTCAATCGATTTAGATTTTTATTTTCTCTATCAATAGCAGTGCACCTAAATATTGAGAGCAAGTTCGTTTAAAAAACAAAACTCCTAAAAAAATTCAATGTGGTTTGGTTTGGTCAATAAAACCATTAAGCACGATAAGTTTTTAATTGAGAGAAACAATCAATCCCTGACAGAATTTAGCAATTATGCCATGCTTTCTCTGATGGTGTGATGCGATTGTGATGGTCAATGGCGTGTTCATCCCTTTTTGGCATCTCAATCGATCATAGGAGAAAATTTTAAATTAATAGACATGATATTAAGGCGGCGCTTTAAATGAAAACAACTGACAAAGGGCGATGATGAAGATTTTTTAAAAAAGTCAATGTTTTTCTCTTGTTTTAGACACGTGATCAACATGACAGAAAAACTTTGAGTTCAATCACTTTAATCTTTATTTTTAAGCATTGAGTATTGAGTTTGATTTAAATCAGCTATTTTTATGATTGTTTTGTGACTCGGCTGCAACAGTTGTTGTTTTATTAGTTTTCTGAGTGATTTTATGACGTGTTTCCCATTTAATCAACACACGCATGCTCTGTGGCTTGTGTGGTTGATCATGATTTTTATTTTATATTGAGGATGGCGATGGCACATTTGCATAAAGACACTTTATCTTCATGCATGGATGAGCCCATGGAATTCTTAAAATATGGCTGCATTGTACTGAACTTAATTGTAGAATAGGAAGTTTCAATGCCGATGCATAACGCAATGACAGCTGGCGTCAGGGAACAAAAAAGATTTGCCGAACGAATTCGTACATAAATAGGTAGGTATATACATTTTAAATTACTTTCGAGGGTTAATGTTAATTGCATTTTGAGGCGGCTTTGACCAACTGTGCATTGTTCCGAAATTGTGGTCGGAAGGAAATGGGAAGAACGCTTCGAAATGAGAATCGCAAGTGTGAATAGAATAAAAATAGGTGCGAAATATTAAAATCTTAAATAACATAGAGGGAGTTTTCTAAAGTTTTGTAGGGTGCTCACCGATGCAAGACGATTTCTTTAACTCTTCATGACAAATTCTAAATTGCAACTAATTACAATGATTAGTTTCAGCTTCAGCAGACGATAGAAATAAACAGGAAGGACTAATCTCGAATCGTTTTCTACGAACCTTTTCAACAAAACTGTAATTACTTACCTTATACTTCAAACCATTTTTAGTTCTTAGTTCCAAAAAGTAAGTAGACTTGTATGTCGTAGTCGTAACCTGTCTATCTAGTGCGGTGCGGTATTCTCAATTTATATTTTCAGTTTCCACGGACAAAAAGAATTCATAATTATCGTATGTGGATGATTATTGCTTTTACGGAATGATGCTGAATATGATCTTTTACATCTCGTATGAGTGAATGATGTACATCTATGCAAGTGTAAATATGGAATCAAGAGAAAAGGATAGAAAATCTGTCGAAGTTGACAGAACCAAGATAAGACGAAGTGAAACTTTTAAGATTCTCAAATGTACCACCTCGAAATCAAAATCCTTGCCGTGTTTTAAAGACATTCCGGAAAACAAAAAGAAAATTCGAGCTAGAAAAGAGAAAAAGGACTGTATTTCTCATGCAGTGCTCTATGAAGCACCACGAAGTACCATTACAAAATCCAGGTCCTTTCCATTACTGAAACATGATTCAGGACAGAAGATCACTTTAAGCCCGAAAGGAAAGAGTTCAAAATCTAAGAGATCTCGAAAAAAGAGGAACCCATACAAACACTCTAATCGTCAACTAGGCGCAAAATTGATAGGAATCTTCGAACTTGTTCGTATTTTATGAAAAATTTAATTTGATTGCAATAAGATAGATTTCATTTAAAACTAAACTGGGTACTTGCTTTTTATTTCAACCAGGTCGTAGCCTTCGCAGACATTCCGGAAAACAAAAAGAAAATTCGAGCTAGAAAAGAGAAAAAGGACTGTATTTCTCATGCAGTGCTCTATGAAGCACCACGAAGTACCATTACAAGATCCAGGTCCTTTCCATTACTGAAACATGATTCAGGACAGAAGATCACTTTAAGCCCAAAAGGGAAGAGTTCAAAATCTAAGAGATCTCGAAAAAAGAGGAACCCATACAAACACTCTAATCGTCAACTAGGTGCGAAATTGATAGCAATCTTCGAACTTGTACGTATTTTATGAAAAATTTAATTTGATTGCAATAAGATAGATTTCATTTAAAACTAAACTGGGTACTTGCTTTTTATTTCAACCAGGTCGTAGCCTTCGCTTTAGCATCTGCCGTATGGTTGGCTTGGATGGATCCATCAACATTTTTTTCAAACCGAAAGTTTCTACGCTTGCGCCATTGGCGGTTCTTACTACCATACCGTAATTTAACTTAAACAATCACACCTTCAGCTCCTAACACCTTCAATTTTATAAACTGTTCATTAATTATGGATTTGAAATGAAACAGGTTACATTTTTGAGATTGGGCTTGTCTACGTTAGGGCTGTTTTCTCTGCAATCTCCAGCGTCTTTCTTCTTTATGGAGCACAAACAAGATCCATCTTAGTTTGCAGACTTTATCTTGTTGTGTGCAACTTTTTTCTGGGTTTTCACTACGCATTCATTGGGAGCATGTATTATTAAAGATGAGCCATATATCACGTTCGTTACGTTTCCTGAGATTCTTCTTAGGCCCTATACGGTTTGGACAGTTGTCGAGTTTCTCGGAGAGGTCCATTATTACAAAAGAAAATATCAGAAAATAAAAGTGAAACAAGATGAAGTTACTTTGGATGACTGATGAGCTATATGACTATACAATGAGTTAACTTATGGATAAATGTAAAATTTAAGTTTTGTCGACGCGTGTTATTGCCATTAAAACTAATAAATTCCTTCGAAATAGTTAAAGAAGTCAACAAAACACTATTCACCTTGCAAGTCTTAAATAATTGTAAGAATTACTGATGCAATTTATGACTTAAAAATGACTTTGCATCCCTTCGGTCATTTTTTCTAATTTTGAAACACAAGGGTAGTCTTCTTGTTAGCGATTTACTCATCCTTTTATTTTCAAAATGGATTTTTTTAAATTACAAGAGAATCATCAAAGTTAAATCGTTCAAATTGCTTACCGACCTACGCAAGCACATATGCGTTCACATTTTTTGCCACTCATATTGACGATGACTAGGCTATTGTTGCATGCTAGAAAATTGGTTTTGCGCAACTTTTATAATCTCGTAATTCATAACGATTTGATGATTACGAAAGGACAAATGGACTTTATAAGTAAACATAGACGCTTTAGGAATGAACCTTAAAGAATTACCTCCCTGGTGATGCATAAGAAGAGCATTCATGTGCTCATGAATGCTCTTCTTGTCCGAACTTTAAAGGCACCCTTTCACAAAATTAAATCGTTACATTTGCTCATGACTATGACATTATATTATATTGTATGAATTTCGTCAATTTCAAGGACCGAATTTCCCTGTCGTAATGAAAAATCCTGCCTGTACATGATTACACGTGAAATTTTTATTTTTCTAAGTCAATACGCAATACCCTGATTATATATGCAGAAATATGCAAATTGGTCACACCAATAATTAACATAACTCATAATTTCGATTTTCTTTCGGCCTGTGCTGTGCTGCCCGAAGTCTTTACGGACCTTTTTTTGCATGTACTTGGTGACATGTCGGAGCTCAGAGCCTAATTTGGTCGGTAGGGATACTGTTGAATCCTTCCTGTTTCCCAAACAAATCCCACCAAGTACAAAATTAAATAGCTACGCTTGATGAAGAGGGTAGAATTTAATTGTTTGAGATTTTCTTGATTTCACTCAAACCCGAGTGTATATCTATTAACTTCAATTTCCAACCTGGTGAAATTAAGTCTACGTTAGACCCTGAAATGATGGGAAACGGTGATTCAGTACCCGGATCAAGCTCCAGTACAAATGATAATAATTCTGGTACAAATGTACCCTCAGCTGAATCTCAAGATCAACTTGGCCAGCGAAATCGGTCGGAAGTGAAACTTGTTGTAATAAGTCAGCCTGTACTTGATCTCATCGCAAACGCAGATGTCCCGATCGAATTATTTGGAAACGGGGACAAGGAAAATAAAGATCCGAATTCAGTAGGTCTACGCAGGGCTAGGTCCCCGTTCGAAAACTCCCAAGATGGACAGGCAAGACCAGGAATACCACGGCCTGGAAATGGAGGGTTTAACTTTTACCCAGGCGGACCTTACGGAGGACCACCAGGAGGTATCCAGCCTGATACAGTTCCAGCGTCCTTCAAACTTGAAGCTATCGGAGGCCTCGATGAACAAATAAAATATTTAAAAAGGTCCATCATTTTGCCTTTGGTGAACCCAGCCGTACTTCAGAGTTGGGGCGTAGATCCACCTAAGGGTATACTTTTGCATGGCCCACCAGGTAAAACGATTTATTGATCTTTCTGTTTACTCTTGTATTCATCAAGTCACCATAAAATAGGGTCTTTAAAAATTTGAAATAATCTGGATAGGTACTGGAAAGACCTTCATGGCGAAAGCTATAGTGAACGAGCTGAAGAAACATTTGAAGAAGCCGGTGAACTTCTTTTACCGCAAGGGCGGAGACGTTTTCTCCATGTGGTTTGGTGAGTCGCAGAGGAAGCTGCGTGAAGTCTTTTCCACAGCTAATAAACATTTAGCATTTGGATTCCCTGATGAAGAGGCACGTGCCAAGATCATTGAAATTCACACAAGTAAATGGAGCCGTGAAGTCCGACCCGATGAGGCACGAAGGAAAATGGTTGCAGGAAGAACAGTAGGATTCTCGGGAGCTGATTTGGAGAAGTTGTGCAAAGACGTTGTGTACACTGCCATAGAGGAAAATAAGGGTAATGCTACTAACGCGATGGAAATTGAAGAGAAGCACTGGCTCAAAGCAATCAGTTCCATGCAGAGGACTGCCAGCGACAGTTTTGGCTCTGCCTTGTTCATCCCAACAAAGCCAAATGGAACAGTTTCCCTTTTGATAAAACCAGTTGTAGACACAGTTATAAATCGTATAACTCCCTTGATGTCAGAAAGGTCATTAGCCGAAAGCAGCTCAACAGTCTTCAAGTCGTTCGTTCTCACAACGGTCCCAGGACAATCAAAAGCTTTTGTCAACGCCCAAATCGCCCAAGCAATACTGTGTGCTCCACTGTTCGCAAAGTGCTCCATGTTTGAGCTTTCCGCTCCGAAAATATTGAACAAAGTTTTGAATCACCAAGCTGTGACCATTGCAGCAGCTCTGCAAAATGTTGTGAATCAAGCACGCGACGCTGCCGTTGAAAACCCTACTGTAGTCTACGCTCCGAACCTTAATGAGGTGTTAGCCATTTGTAAAGGTAATCAGATGTTGGAATCGACTTTCTTCAACCTCATCACCAAGATTAGAGGTCCAAAGTTGCTTCTCCTGGCTACCTCGTCCGTGCCCATCAATGAAATTCAAGAGCTTGGATTCACTGAGATTTTTCATAATCGTCATATGCACGTGCAAAATCCAAAGCAAGAACAACTTCGGGAGTTTTTTAAAACAATGTTGGAACAAAACTACCCGAATAACATGGTAGAGACTTTGGACAAGGTCGCCAAAGACGCCGCTGTGGTTGGAGACAACCATTCCTTTGACGACATTTTGAATTTATGGGAGGATTTGCAAGGAATACGAATGGAAGCTGGACTCACGGAAGATGCAGTACAACAGGAATTCACAAAGGTTCTTAATAACTTTAGAGATACCAAGCACTGACATAACTACATGCTTCCAATTCAAATAGAATATAGTGATTCACACAAAATTCCATGAACATATTATTCGAACCGGTAACTCAAACCTCCCTTTGACTTGTAATTAATAGTTGATATGATTGATCATGCCACAATAAACTAAACCTGTTCACTTTTATCAAACGTTTTTAGTTTTTAAAAAGTGGAAAAAAAGTTACATCTTACCTGATATATTGTCTTGCACCGAACATGTTTCGATACTGTTTCTCGAGCTTGTGCTGCACTTCCCACTTTGCCCTTGACACGAGCAAACTTTCTTTCAGACATTGTTCATAAATTTTCACTGTTGGTTTGAGCTGAGATGAGACGTATTCATCCAAGTAGAAAAAGTTCCAAGTAACGATTTTGCAAAAAGTTTATAGTTAGTTATATCGATCTATTCTAATTCAAACGTATTACATTACATATTGCTTTTCATTACTTTTGTTGTGCATTACGAATTCTAGGAACATTTAGGAAAGTTTTATCCAATTTCTGCATTTTTTTGGTTGTCTTATTCGTAAAAGAATATAATATTTTACTATTATAAACACTTATTTAGGCAACTTGTGTGTGCGTTAATTACAGAATAACTTTTCAATTAATATCTAACAATGACTAGACACAGTAGAGATAGAACTTACCGTCTAAAAATTACAGATCTGTCTCAAACTAATGGCATTACAATTCTTTCGACCTTTATCCGGCTTTAAAATTTAGTACAATTTAACATGTTCCTTTTTCATCATGCAAAACTGGCTTTAATAAACTTACTGGAACGCTAACACAAGAAACAGTTTCGGCTGTATTATTTTAAATTACATTTTATCATGTCGCAGGAAATGTTTAACACGTCTCATAATAATACAAATTACCAAGTTTATCTTACGGATTTAGTGTTGTTTTTATTTTTATTCTCTGCAGATATTTGTTACTCATACGTTTTATCTACAATTTTGTTAGTTATCAGAATCTCAGGAAAGCACCAAAATCACTGAACCGATAACGAAGAAGTTAGGCGTGAGTAAGAGTTTGTCTTCAACTTTGCGAAAAAAAGCTGGACGAACTCCGCTTCGCCGCACGTCACTCCAGTTTGAGGGTAGTGCTGTGAGCTTGACTGGAAATGAATCTGAATGAATAGGGAATGGTGCTAATTCCTTAAGACAATTATCTCATTTTTACTTCATGCTTCCCAATTCACAACTTCATTACATGCGAAAAAAAATGTTCATGAACATCGTTCGTTGCCAATATCGTACTTTTGACAGGAAGGAGAAGCTAGTGAATAAATACATTATGCATGAAATACATTTGCTGCTACCACCCATTCAGTAACATCATTCTTAGGGATTAATGTGGCTGGAATTGTTTATTATTTTAACGTTGGTTTCGCCCGATTTGTATTTGTTGCTGTCTGTTGTATGCTGTATGGTCAGGCTCGTTTCTATTCATCAATTCATTGCTGGACGATGGCGATTTCTGGAATGTGAAAAACATGGAATCAAAAAATTAATATGGAAAGAATGAGTCGATATAACGTGAAATAAGTAATTTTTTGTGGTTTTACTACAGAGACATGACGTGATACAACATAATAAATCCTATTTAGACTTGTTTAATTAATTCATATGCTCTACTTACGCTGAATGAAGAAATTCCTTCAAGGAAGACGTGCATTTTCCTTCGCCGAACTTACACGCGTTGCGGGAAGACGAGACTGTTCGTGAAGTATTATTATTGCAAGTAGAACTTATCGTATTATGATGATAAAGATTGGAATACACTCAAGAGGCTATCTTTAATATATCAATCAGCACTCGATGAGCGTCTGGAAATGTCTATTTCTTCATGAACACTAACTTTTCTTTCACATTTCAAGCTGAACAAACTTGAGGTTTTGTAGGAAAATGATTCCATGTTGACCCTCATCTTATTTTTTGCATAAACTTTAAAAAAATTATATTTAATATTTAGTCGCATCTTCTGATGTCCTCAATCAAGAGTGTTTTCCTTGAGTTTATAAATGAAAATTACATCATTTCTTCCAGCAGACAGTTGATGATTGTAAACCAACTACAGGATATGTAAACAATTTCACTCGTACGGTAAGTGCCTAAATTATGATTTGCATGTGCAAAATGATCCTACAAAGATCCACCAAATGTATTTGTTACACAACTATCTACAACTTAGATCAAAAATATTACGTCAAAATTGCTGTTCGCTTTACACACAGTTTCTTGCACATACATATAGCATGTGTCTGCCCACGCATTGTCTCCCGCTCAAAAGGTCCTTACGGCTACATCCAAGAGTAAGACGATTTGAATTAAAAAATAGATTCGACTTTATGAACCGGATTTACGAAATTCTTTTGAAGTACGACTATTCAAAATACAAAGTGTCAGTTGGTTGATGAACGAAACGAATTTCCATAAAAGGGCAGCGCTTCCCGAATTTTTGAGAATTGCAATTCACAATGCTATTTTCGCACACTGACTCACCTCTCACCCTTACTCTCACTTTTCATCAAGTTTCTCTAGAACTACCCGTTCCAAAACGTATATTTTTGTACTCCACACAAGAAGCATACGAGTAGTTATCACAGAATTCCATCTCAATTATCCTCTTTACTTTTTAACGCAGCCTGGTCACCACATGTTGTCAAAAAATACGTACGCTCTCACGTTGCGAATAATTTTGCACAAGTAGTTGTTGAACCCGTACTCATAGTAAAAAATAGTTTTTTTCTCTAATACTGTAGCATCATATTCTAATCTGGATAAGACTAGACAAAAAGACAAGTCCTTTTAAAAAGGGGTTTACTCTGAGCAACTTTACAACATTTGCATTATTTCAACAACAAATGTGATGCAGACTGACTATTCATACACAATTTTTTAATATCTTGTATCCTGTTTCACTCCTCCTAAAAATAAGCGATGCACATGACTTGTTTTTCTATTAAAAAATCAACACGATCAAGTCAAGTTACGAGAATACTGGACTCATGGACTGGAATAGCCGCTGGCCTATTTGAATATTTTTTTCTCTTCATCATCCACTGACTTTATTAGCCTTTTTGAATGAATAAAATATTCTGTAGTGGAAGGTGAGTACTAAAGATTATGAAAATGAAGTGTGCATTGACAATATCGTATTATAATAATCGAAAGTCGATTTTGTTTGTGTTCTGGGGATTGTGACATTGAACGTATGTATGTATGCATTGCCCACACAAAAACAATGTTTTCTTGTGATGTGGATGATGTGCGGGCTTGCTGACAAAAAAATATCTAAAAAAATAATACAAGAGAAGAAGAGGTATGAATATAGTGTTAATGCACTCTCCAAAACGACGGCTCAACTTTTGCTGTTGTAGAAGACCAAGAAGGGAGATGCCATATACCAATAAGTGAACAAGACTCAAGTAAGTAATGTTCTTCTTCTTACATATTCTTTTACTAAAACGAAACATTGAAACATGAACATTTTTATAGGAGGCTTTTGGCTTTTAAAAAGGCTCATGGAAAAGGGATGAAAGGAAGAGTCTGAATGGAGACCGAGTCACGGGTAGTGAATGAAAGAGGTCTGCCTGTGATGTGTAGGGCCGAGAGGAAGTATGAATGGATTCAGATTGACTCGGGATGTGGGAGAAAAAAAAACATTGCATTTTGTCGTTTTATATTTTGCCCTATGTGGAGATAGGTAATACGTAGTAATAGTTCAGCATGATCTTTTTTAGTGATTCACAGTTCATTTACGGTGATGAAAATGAGAGTAAATAAATGCTAAAATAGTATGTTGCAGTACCGTAACATGATGAGTGTGGGCCCTGAGGAAAGTTTTATCCTATGGGCCTCCCAAAATATAATGTTTTTAAACAAAAAATGGTTTTACGGAGAAACTAGAATTCCCGAATGAGGATGGAATTGGTCAGCAATTGATTGCTTTTAATTTTTACTTTATAAGAAATTTAGTTTAAGTTACGGCAAATAAACCAGAAAAATTGTAAAGGCGAGCGAAGCGAGCCCGAAATTTAAAAAAAAGAATATATTTGAACACAAAATATTTCACTGAAATATATTTAGCATCACTGAAGCGCTTTCACGCAAACTTGCTCCCAAACCCTTATGACATGCATTAGTTTTGCGGTATTGTCCTGAAGAAATTTAACCTAAAAAATTTAAGTTCAGTCATTTAGGCTAATTAGGGTTTTTCTTAAACAGAGAACAACACTTTTAGCCCTTTTCCTGGCATGAAGATGGGAGTAGAGAAGTGGTAAAAACTAGCGCAATGAAAAAACTCCAGCAAAAATTGTAGAAACTGTTAGAAAATAGTTGGAACGGAGAAGAAGAAAAAAATCCGGGCGAGCGAAGCGAGCCCGAAAAATTTTTTCGAATTGGGGGGCCCAAACGAAATGATTACAGCGTTTGTAAGGGGCCCTAAAGGGCCCCCAAGGCCGTGGGCCCTGAGGAGCGCTCCTCACCTGAACTCATCGTAGTTACGGCCCTGGTATGTTGATATGAAATGTTTGAAAACTATCTCTGGGAGGGATCAGTATACGTACATAATGTGCTTGCAAAAAGTTTTCTTTACATTGCTTACGTTTTTTGTACAAGAAATGAGGTTCCAAAAAAATCATATTTTTATGGTATTATTGAGTTGGGAGAGAACTGTGG
>JAHZMX010004950.1:0-10240 GCA_027743895.1 Seira musarum
ATAAAATAATGGAAATTGTAATAATGCGATGTGCCTAAAGCATAAAATAAACAAATGAAGCGTAACAAGTATGAAAGTAATCGTAGGATAACATTTCTATTTTAAATTATGCTTTTGCTATACATATATATTGAATAGGGCTATGCAAATAAAGACTGAGTAAAAACATTTAATTTAGGCTGTGAATTTTTTTAGTTGCTTGCAGGATTAAGCTTAATATTGTATACACATATTATTCCCGTATATTTTAATTCAAACCATGAGACTAAAATCCAAACCGGAGGGGGGAGCGGGCAGGAGGCAATTTGACAGTTGTAATTTCAGGTATCAAAAAGAATGCATAACAGACAACTATCCATTTGATAGAGGCAGATTCATCAAATGATTTTGTTTGAAAGAATAAAAAATAATTTTAATTTACCGCCAGCTGTTTTGATACTCAAGGGGTGCAAAAAAAACTGAATTTCGGTCTGTCAATAAATTTTTGCGTCTGATCCTATATATTTTTCAATAAGCGGGCGGAGTGATCTATAACATAATATAAGGCAAGGCTGCACAACAAGAAAAACGTCGAACGAAAGTAGTTAATTATTTTCCTGTCTGACAAAAATCTGCATAATTCAAAACAAGTTGATATCCGTCTCAAAGGCAAAGTCATGATGAGTGAAAGCTTAGTAAATGAGTCGAGTGAAAGCACTAAATGGACAGTGGGAAATTATCCAGTTTCCTTTGATGTACAAACGAACACCTTTTCTTCATTTCCATTTTCATGCTGTGTGACCACTCTAATTTACTGTGGAAAAGAGAAGGGAAAAAGAAGACATAAACGCACACACAGACACACATTTTTTTCTTCCTTTGGCGTGAATAAATTATTAACGTTCGAAAAACATCACAAAAAAGAGAAGGAGGAATTTACTAGCGATAGTAGATTATAATATCATATTTACTTACCCTGAGCGTGCAGGGAGGAGCGTGAAAGTAAAAAAGGTGAATTATAAATGCGAAGATTATATTAGAAAGTAATGCAAAGTGAATGATGAACAAAAATTCATAGCATTACCATTAATATACAGATGAAAGACGGAAGCTAGCATATTTTGTTGTAGAATTTTTTCGCGCAAGTACTTACTTGGGACCTAATAATCTGCCTGAGAATTCTTTAAAACAAAGTGATGTTTCTTAAAACGAGGAGAGTGTTTCTGTCCGTCTGACTTTTGTCTTGCCTTCTCCTTTCATGTCAAGAAATATTATTTTCAACCTGAAACTTACAAGTTGCCATCAACGCACCGTCCATTGAAAGGTGCGATACGCTTCTTTTAGAAACAGTAAGTGAAACGAAATGGAAGAAAGAATAAAAGAAGAACAAAAGCAGACGAAAAAGAGGTTCTTAGACCGCACTTTCCTTTTAAGCTCTCTCAAGTCGCTTTATTTTTCCAGCAAAGATAAAAACAAATAGAGAGAAAATTCATAGTACTATTAAGTAAGCTGCAGTTCAAAAATGAGAAATGCTTTTAACTTAATTTTAGGATCTTTTGTTTCTTCAAAACTTTAAAGGTCTCATTTTTAGTTAGACATACATAAGACGGTAGACACCTTACATAAGTAATCTTAATGAACCCGCATGTTCAGTTGCATTTATTTTAATTTATGGACATATCCATAAATCGTGCGAGCGTAAGAAATACAAAAATGTAAATAAGTATGAAGATCTTATTACATGTTATCAATTAAGACTACTCAGTCCATGATGAGGTGAGCTAGAGTTTATTTATCAATCTAAAATCATTTCAGTTCGAAGGAATCGAATACTGCATCTTTGAATTTTGTTTTTGCAATAGAAAATTATCACCCGTTCCCCCAGTTCCATTATAAGTAAATACTTAGCTGATTGATTCGCATTTTGAATTGTTGAAAAGATTTGATTATAATAAACATAACGGCCCGATAAACGAAAACGTTAAAAGCGCAACAGCATTGAACATTAAAAGTAAAGTTTGTAGGCATCCTTTCAAATTAGATCTCATCAGATTTGTTTTTTTTTTCACGAATTCTCCGCAATTTTCTTATTCTTTCGCCTCATTTACCCCACGCCGTGTAAGCCAAGACATGGTATGACATGAAGTCATGAAATTTCCACGAACAGTTTTTCGGCAATCAAAATATAAAAAAAACATAAAAAAAAGTAATGCTAGTCCAATTCGGATGAGAGTGAGTGAATGCTATGCAAATAAAAATAAACATTTATCTTCTGCCAATTTTAGAAGCAAAACACTGAGCTAAGCTGGGGGAAAATATTTTTGCTGTATTTGTAATAGCTAAAGATTTGAGGAAAATACGCCATAACCAATTAATTTCCCCTATTTTACAAGAACAGACAACGTCAATCTTTATATTTTTGCTATGTTAAGCTTTAGTCCCACAAAAACGGAAATGAATTTTTTCCCTTGGCTTCGCATGATTCATGCTGTGCATTTTTATTAACGTCATCTCTACTCATGTGTATTATTTCTCCTTAGGGGAAATCTCGTGGATTTGCAGAGAATTCCATTCACCCATTCGTTCAGGGCAAAAAATCATATAACGGTTTGCAGTTAACTTGCATAGATGACTAGACTTTTTTGCATACGTTTTTATATTATTACGTGCTACATGCTACAATTTTTTATTCAATAAGGGTTCCATTTGCGATTATGCAATAAGGAATAATTGTATTTGAAACAGAACATTTCCATCCTCGGGATAAACACTCGTACGTTACGCTATTTGTGAATCATTCGCTAGTTCTTTGGATGTGTCTTGAATAGTTTAGCGTTAAATGAGAACGATGACGATATTTAAATATTTATATTTACTTATTTCATCAAATAAAGCTGTTGTGCAAGCATTAGCCATAAAAGTTCTCTGTGGAGAAAGTAAAAGATTTCAAATCAATTTCTAGTAAAACATTTAGGAAAATATATACGCTTGAGTTATTTGTGTGGAATAGGTATGCTATTTCTTAATTAGTTTGCCTTGAAAATGTAAGGATTTAAAATTGAGCATAACGGAAAATTAGGAATAACGATAATATCGTGAATCATGAAATGATTTGTATGACATGACTATGCGTAATTAAAGCAACGTCACGACAATGCTAAACGAACATGTCTGATAGTGAGCAAATATTCGGAGAATTTTAATCATACCAGGTTGTATGAAACAATGAAGTTGATAACAGAAGGGATGATAATTAAACTTTGAGATAGCTTTGCTCCTCTTTTAAAGTCTAATATTCAAGCAGTAGCACGAGTATAATAAAGGTACATTTTTCATACGATGGTTAACCGAAACTCAGGAGATTTATTTCTGGAGAAGGAATCGAGCCGAGTCTTGAGGTTAGCTGAGGTCGGTATGGAATTAGTCTTGATGTGGCAGGAGAAAGTAGTATCGAGTTACTTGCTTCTAATTCAGAGAGGGGGAAATCTGTTCTTTAGGAAATGCAAATATGTATGTACGTACGTAACGTACATATTGATTTACATCGTGTACCAAATCAAGCTTACACAAAATGTTCGTTTGTTTATTTTCCCCTCGCAACCTAGTTTTTGCTCTTTCCCAATCTCAATCCGCCGCTGTACGTCGCCACTCTTAGGATCCAATCAGAACCGCGTCATCATCACAGTCACTCCGCTGCTCTTATGATTGTGAGTCGAGTTTCATAAAAACCCCCAAATCCCTTTGATCTCTTGCTCAGACTAAGGAGGAACGTGGACGCATGGATATGGAAGTGAAAGAGTGGTTCTCATAAAAATGTATGCTTGTTCAGGTACAAAATAAAAATGCGACCTAAAAGGGTGATATGTCCTCCACACCACTTACGTACGCTACATCACTGTCTCCTCGTCACCTTGTGAAAAATGGTAAGTGGGGAATAATATGAAACTCTGTAAAAAATGAAGAGAAAGAAAACGAAAATTTTAGTTGTGGCTTTGCTCGCTCCAGCAGGTTAAGTTGAGTAAAAGTGGTTTTACATCTATCAACCGATCTTCATCCATCACATCTCAGCTACGGAAGAATGAAATAAAGGAGTTTTTTTCTGTAAAAGCATCGTAAAAATGTATACCATGAGTGATACAAGGATGATGGTACTTTGATCACTGTTGTTCAACCATTCCAGACCAAACCAGACAAAAACCTGGAGATTCACAAGCTTCTCCTACTTTAAGCCGCTTCTCTGAATAGGTATCATGTAGAGTAGTGTAAAAAAATCCCTTGTTTTCATACAATAAATCACTTGCTTGGCGGGAGAGAGATTCGAGAGGAATGAAAAGAGGAAACGAATGAGTGGAAAGTTGTAAGAAGTAGTCACAGGAGTGGGGGGAAAGTGACATGGAGGAAGTTTCTTGCAAGAAAAAGCAGAAAAAACTTTCACCTTTTGCGTAGAATTGGATGATGCATGAGAATTAAACTTAAAAGATAAAAACGATATTTCCTGTTCGTCCTTTTAGAAGGAAGGGATCACATCTCTTAAACATTTTATAAAGTGCCAGACAGTCAGAGGAAATAGGAAAACACTACAGAAAAGTACTATGAAGTGAGACTCTGGATCATGATATCCGGACTAGAACAATAAGTCAACTTACATTCTAATTATATTTCCCTTCTCCACATAAACTGGAAAGAATGGAATTTGAGTGTAAAGGTCAGGTGAAGGTTGAATCAGATTGTGAGAAAGCACACAAGGCAGATAATTTATCATCTTATCTCAAAAACAGGTTTATTAAATAAGTTTGGAGGTAACAATAAAAAGTTTGGAAAAAATTATTTGAAGATTCTTCATTTAAGACTTAAACTTATTACAAGTGGGTGGTGGGAAAGAGAAGTATAGTAATGTCTTTGATGTTGATGGAAGTGCAAAAACTTTCACTTAAAGAGTGAAGTTGAGAGTAGTAAATAAGAGGAATCTACAGCATGGGGCAACAGAATGTTTTACGCAGCAGAGTCAATCTATTAGAAAATGATACGGCTGATTTCTGCTGATGATAAAAAGGTTTTATGTGATGAGTAGAGTGACGCTTGTTTGCATTTGCGAAACCACTAAACGCAAGCTTTACTCTAAATTAGGATGTTAAAGTAATGAACTTCATTAGAGAAATTGAGCTAATTTTGAATTTCATATTCCGATGGGAACTCTGAATCGTATAATTCAATCAATTCCCTCAATTCAAATGGGATTAGTTGGATTTAGTGGGGTGATGAAATTACAGGATCTCCCTTTGAAATGTCGCTATTTAAATCGTATTCAGGAGCATACCACCTTTCCTTTTTCGATCCCACGAGTTTTTCAGCTAATTTTTAGGATGGTTTGTGACTAACAGAGAAAAAAATTGAATTCGCTTGTGCTTCATCAACAAGGATCACTTTTGAATATAACTTGAGTAATATGGATTTGCCACATCATAAGCATATCCTGCCTTGGGGCTACTAACTCTTCCTTCAATAACTTCTACTCTGAGGGTATATCTGACGTTTTGGATTGATATGCATACCAGACGTAAAATGATTCTAAAAATAGAAAACACTTTTGCGTAAAACTTACTCCTACACTTCTCATCCCATCCTGATCAAACTATTTCTCGACATTATAAAATCCATTGTCACTTATCATTATTTCATACAGCGAAAGCAAGAATTTCCTTTTTTATACGCAAAAGACTCAAAAACGTAGATGAAAAAACATGATGTGTTTTGAAAGACATGACATGAACAATAAAGTTAATTGACTTTTACAAATACAAAAAAACTTTCACGCTATCCAATGTTGATGAGACTACCTAAATCCGACTATTTTTACTCAGACATCACTGTTTGGGGATACGATGTTTGTACAAATGGATATAAACTTTGTAAAATAACGGTAAAAGTTGTACTCCGTGGTAATAGGAAAATTCCTCCTCAGTTTCAATTTTTGTGTGAAAATTATGTGCTTTCCAACTTTTTTATCTGTGCTTGGTTGGAAAATGTTGGTTGTATAGTGTGCCAAAGGAAATCTAAAAATCTCATTTTTAGTTTAAAGAATGCGTGTGTAGGTTATTTTTCAAATCAAATTAAAAGTTTGATGAAAGCGAAAACTTTGAGAACGAAAATGAAATAGTTCTTCTGGGTAAAAGTTAAGAATCTTGTAAAAAGTCAATCCTTTCTGTTGCTGCAATGTATGACCCACCGACACTTCCAACCAGTTAATTCTTTCTACTACTGTAAAATCTGAACCCGACCCATTTACCATCACACAATACGCAACTTCTAAATTGTAATTGTTGGGTAGGCTATCATGCGAGCGTAAAAGTTTATCGCATTCTGTTAAAAAGCTAAAGGAAGAATTTCTGTGAGAGTGCTATTACATCATCGCTTCAGATCACTGTTTTCTGACCTTATTCCCAACTACCCGATTTCCAGGGAGTCAATACATACAAGGTTCAATTATTCAAATCGAACAGAAAGGTGATAAAAATAAATCCTTAATTGGACTTGGACGAAAAAGGTAATACCGAAAATAGAGTATAATGATAATATTGATCACGCGGGCGTGTTGAAAGTTCAGTTAGATACAGACGCAGTCCTTTTTCTATTTTTAGTTGAGTTATCAGTAAAAGTCGGTCAGTCAGACACCAAAATATCCTCATGGAGTCAACACTTTTGTTACTCTCATTACTTTTCTGGTTAAGTGAAGTGAGTGCAATTCAATAATATATTTCTGTTTATCTTTCACTTTATTTCGCTTGCGCTCTACTCCGAAGCTTGCACATTTCGATTTAGGTATTTAGTATTTACTCATTCCATTGCTCTGCTCTGTCCTTCCATTAGCTTAATTAGTTCGAACAAAATTATCACAAAGCGTGCACAATAGCCGTTATGTAAAGGAGGTTGTCAACATGAATTGTTATTTCCCCACTCGATTCGATCCCGTTTCTCATTCTACATTTCACAAGGGCTCACAAATAGTGCGGCAAGGACTAGAGTAGACACAACACAACGCCGTAAACAATTCTGGGAAAGAAAGCAAGGGTAACAACAAGCGGAAACGCTGATGAAACATCTGTCTTTATTAGAAGATGCCTTCATGTCTTTCGGTAGAAAAAAAGTAATGTGTAAATATAAACAACATAATTTCCCCCTCATCTCACCTTCCATGTTTCGTGTTGTACTTTTCTCATGGATAAATAATAATGATGACTTTATTTATAGCCTTGTATTGTTGGAGAAAAGTCAAAAATATTTTTGTTTCATTTTCCATTTTCCATTTGTCATGTTCATGTCCGTGACAAACAAAGCCACCCGTCGACTTCCAATTCAATTGAAAGTTAATACCCTCGAGTTATATTTCATTCGAGATTAAAATAGACAAAATGACAAAGTTAAAAGGGAAAGTTGAAGGCTTAGTTGGATTTGGATGGTTACTAAACAAACTTTTACCTTCTTTCTACAATACAATACAAAGGGAATGTGACTGGAGGTTTGTACTTGCACTAGATAGTAGTGGTTGTGTGAATACGATACGTGGAAAATATCATTATTCTGTTTAAGCTTCGCTTAACCAACAATAATACTCCGCCTTTGGAAGTTTCTATAATCGCATTGTCATATATCATCTTCTTCATCATGAATTCATGATCTTGTTTATCGAAGGAGTTTTGCAAAAACTTTGTGCCTGCAGTGTATCATCATCTAAGAAAAACAGCATGTTGTGTTAGCTGGAAGAATTAAAGAGTAGAATACTTTTCGTAGCGTCTTGTCTAGTTAAGTTCATGTTGATGCTAACTATAAGTATCAGTATCACTAACTTTCTTTCTTAATTTTGTGATGTGCTCAGCTTCATAATTATGCACTTGCCAAGTGAATTTTGTATATAGGCACACGTGCGTGATTTAATCACTGTCATTCACAATTTACTTCAAAGTACGTAGTAAATGTAATGATTATGGCGACACTTTAATAGACAATCTTGATTCTGTTTTCGACAAGATAGCCACGAAACGAAACAATAATAAAATGATATGGGAATAGGGAGACCCAGGAATAGTACTTAACCTAACTAGTAACCTTACGGCCCTTTTGCTGCTTATGTGGGTCATCAAAATTGGAATGAAACTGCTTAATAGGTTCTTTACACATTCTGGAGGTTGCATGATTACTTTCCTTTCTAAGAAATTATGTGATTAGGTGGCATAAAGAAACTTCCTGCCAAAACGGTTTAGGTTTGTTATTGACTTTCCAATATAATAAATAATTTAAATCCTCTCTGATATTAGTTCTGAAGTTCGTCTCACTATCTGTGATACCCAGCAATCCAATTTGCCAAATGTTATAACTTATAACATAACTTACTTTTGTAGCATCGCTTTTCTGGATAATGAATGGAAAATCTAGTTTTGTTGAGTGAATTTCGTGCAATTTAATTTTTGTAACTTTTTAACAGAATGTCAGACATGCTTAAATTGGTTTTAGAGCTCGATTTCGACATTGACTAAAATACCCCACAAACTATGCCGTGCCTTTCTTCCAACCGTCTGGCTGTCAAATGTGTATGGGTTAGGAAAGTCATGTCAATGACTTGGTGTGTAAGTATGTATACATATCTATGATATATGTGTATGGAATTCTTAGAAACACTTAAGTTAAGATTTCAAAAATCCTGGAGGAAATAAATCTAAAGCATTAAAAGTTTATCTGAACTTTGAAAATTTGTGTTTGGCATGTCTGCAAAGATTTTGATAAATACTATTATTGTATGCTATTTTTGTGTTGAATATTTCGCTGGAAATCAACCAAGTTTCAGCTCAATATCTCAATCCTATCGGGCGCAATCGTGCTAACAGACATGGGACGGACATCATTAGTGATCACATAAGAACCATTGGTTCCCATGGCTCTAAAAATCCTAGAGGAAATAAATCTAAAGCATTAAAAGTAAATCTGAACTTTGAAAATTTTGTGTTTGGCATGTCTGCAAAGATTTTGATAAATACTATTATTGTATGTTATTTTTGTGTTAAATATTTCGCTGGAAATCTTTTAAAACAGCTTTAGATTAAATCAGATTTTTATTCAAATATTTTTCTAAAACTTTCAAAACAATTTCCTAAACTAGCAAAGCGACAACATTTCCACGTCAGTGATAATACTTAAAAATAGCAATTCTCTCGCAATCTTCGCTGTTGGCTGAGTGAGTTCGTTCACTCATACTCAAATTTTGATTTACGTGTTCGTTGAGTAAGCATCTCTTGACATTTTCTCTAGTATGCATGCATGGTCGACGCCATAATACTTTGCTTGTGTCAATAATGTTGATGCTAATGTCGTCCCTTGAACAAGAATTGGTACTACCCTAATGTACATACCTATACCTACTTATGAGTGGGTGTGAATCATGAATCAACCAAATGGAAGCTCAACTTTTCCCTTCTCATCACTTTCTCCCAAATGCTAATTGTATTTAGGTAGTCGACACAGGAATCATCATCGTGATCATCTAGCTCGCCACTAGAAAAAAGCCCATTTTGAAAATAGGAACGGCAAGCAAGCTGCCACTCTTCTTCCATGATGTGAGCAATTAAACACAAAATTGAGCTGTGCTTGTATGCACTCCTCTCTCCCACTCCAACCTCTAACATTGCCATTAAACTTATTTTGTTTGTTTTAGCAATTTTCTCATGCGATCATAATGGAAAAGCAGTCATTTTTTGGAAGAACATTGAAATGTAGGAGAAATGGAATCATTAAAATTGTGCAGTGGGCACAAAAAATGGAAACGGAAATGACCCGCAATAGATTTTTATTAGTTTTCATGGATTCTGATCCATCTATCAAGCCCGTACATTATTCACATGTTTAAAAGTTGGTCAAGTCTTTTGTTGAAATGGGTGGTAATATCTTTGTGAAAGCTTCAAAAACGCTTGAATTTTTGTTGGTTTGTTTGCTCAAACCTTTACGAAATTATGAGGGTAGTTTCATTTCTCATTATTTCTGATAGTTTTCGAATACCTTCTGTGATAATCTTGATTTATGAGTGCAAAATATTCAATTTGTTGCATTTGCATACTCGATTACATGAGCCAAATCGTAACTTCATAATAAAACTGTAATTGCGTAGTAGTGCTTCAATTAATGAATCAAACCTCCAAACTTTCTTAGATCGTTAATTTAACGATAAACATAGGGAAACATTCAGCAACATTGCATTGACGTAAGCAATTTTAGC
>JAHZMX010004951.1:0-14924 GCA_027743895.1 Seira musarum
GTTTACGACACTCGTTGTTTCATTTACTTTAGTTCATTTGAAATGCACTTCATCCTTGGAATATAAATATTGTTTTATTTTACCCCAAATTAACGTGAGTGAAAAGCAGTGACAATAAATATTCTATGAAACAAGGTAAAAAATTGATATCGAATTTCCACAAACCTTTTTTGGTTTCATCAGTCTCGTCCGCCACTTTGTCCACGAAGTTTTCATATCATTGCTGACAACAGTTGCCATTAAGAACCTCTCCACACTGAAGAAGTTCTTGAATAAATCAAAAGGGATATTTTTATTTGGCTAAATATAAAAAGGTGTAACTTCGAAAACAACATCAAATTGTTAAGATTACCAATATCAATTATTGCTGAGATTTGGGAAGTGAGAATTAACGACGCAATTAGTGTGAAGAAAGGCTCTAAGGTTAACGAACCAAGCAACTGGTGACATTTAAAATTACAGCAAAAATGCAAAGTTCAAGAGGGCAAAATATATTTCCATGTATTGACTTGTGGAGGTTATAACGACACACGTAGGTAAAACAGCCTAAACCAGGTCCAGGTGTAACAAAAACGGGCTGATGGGTCAGGATTTTATTGATTACTGCGTGAGTATTTAGTGCTTCCTGCGAAAACAAACTATGGTGATATGATTTTCTAATAAGGGGTTCTTCGAAACCAGTAATGAACTAATTTCTAAGAAGTATGCTGGAAAACTACGACATGAAGTCAAGTTTTTAACGCCTGCCTTCATTATACCTGAACTAGATTGGGATGAAGTAGTCAAGTTGTCATTTAGATAAGGCTAAAATAGCCAAGCATTGTCAATATATTATGAAATATTGTCCTTTTGAAAAAGCAAATCACAAATAATTTTTGCTGTACTTTAGAAAGCATTATTTTATTTTGGACAAAAAAATATTTTCTCGCTTAACTATGATTTTTAACATCGGCATCAGTTACATATCTAAGTGGGCATTCCAAACTAACTATACGACTATACCAATAATGCAAACAAAGAATGATAAAGTTTTGACGGAGCAAGCGTATTTCAAAAATCCGCTAAACTTGACCTTGGTTTATTTTCTTATTGCATATACATATCTTATTTCAAATACATTATCAATTATCTTACTGCTTATTTCAAAAACTTCAAATACTGTGTTTAAAAGGTTTTTTAATATTCTTTTCTTACCTTTCCTATAGCAATCTGGGGTAAGTTAGACGATGCGTTTAAATTCATTTCCATGTTGCCTCAAAAGATTTTATGCTACGCGGAAAGTTGACTCCAATTATGGATTGTAGCTTAAGTAGAAGTACATCCCTTGAATGAAATGAAAAAATGAACTGCACGTTCAAACTTGAACCGGTTTTTTAAATTTTGGAAATAATTAAGTACAGTCTTGGTTTTATTTCTTTCAGTAAAACTTCAATTCGTACGCTTTCTTAATTAAACAAGGCGTCAGAAAAAGTCAACACATGCATGAGTGTTGCTCAATCGTATTTTCTAATTCAGATACAGCTATTATTAAAGAATACAAATTTTAACGCACCTACTCTAAGCAAGATGATATAATTTTCTATGTAAAATTTGGATGGATAGCCATCCCGAATCCAACACATGCATTATTTTTCGACCAATCGGGATTGTGTTCGCAGTTTGAAATTTTCTCACATCGTTTAACTCGCAAATGTGCATCCACAACTATATTGGCTTCCCATGAACCATGCGCTTTTAGTTCGATTTCATTTTCATTAACGTCACGCACATATTCTAAACCATTCCATTCCGCTTTGTTTAGAATCGCTTTCCGCAGTTCAGCAGCTGCCAATGGAGGTTTTCTTGAATCGGATACAGAAACAAATATTTCGAATACGAGGTTTGGAAACTTTGCGAATTGTAATAAGTGGTCGCCTTGAAAGATCGTGCAAGGGGCTACAGAAACGCTTGCATTGATTCGCGTTTTACCATAAACTGTGGCCCTGTCGTAGGTTTGACGGAAAGCCGAGGCAAATAACGAGTTAAAGTCTTGCCATGGAACCCATTCACTCCTAGTTTGTTGAGTTGCTGGAAGGTCAACAGCAACATCGTTTGCAAATTTTATTTTGGCCATGCTTTTCTCCCGTATGTCCTTGAGAGCAGACGGCCACGTTACCGATATACTTAAAAGTTCGTATTCGCCTGGCACAAAGTCAAGGAAAAGCTTACTACGAGTTGCAGAATTCAAGATTTTAGTGAGAGCTTTGAAGGATTTATTCGTTCTCGGAGCGTCCTTTATCTGGTTATTTTCAAGGTTTGATTTGATAGCAACGCGTTTTACAATCCAATTGATGCAACTGTACAACCAGTCCCCTTCACCGCATTTCTTCTCTTCAATTCTATTGGGATAAAACATGAAAATATAGTATATAGTACTAAAAACAGAACTAAAAGCACCAAATTAGACAAGCATAAACAAATGGATTCTTAACAAAGCCAAGCAAAGGGAGGGGAAAAATAGGTAACATTTGCAACGCATGACGAATTAATGCTTTAAACAATTTTCACTGAACAACCAACAAAGATTTCTTTTTAACGTATTGAAATTGTCAGTTATTTGAAATCAGCAAAAAATAGTGGCCAATTAACGGCGGTGTCGAAATTTGAATTTTGTTTATACGACATTGCAGCTTAAAATAACCCAATCAAACGCTCTTTAAAAACTTAGCGAAGCAGTACCTGTTTTGAACTTTTGCTTGTGTTAATAGCAACCAGCGGTTAAAGTATTTTTGAATGAAAAGCTTGCAATACTCCAATCAAAAGTTCTCTATAACTATTTCCATGCTGTTAAGAGATTTATAAGAAATCTCCTTGATTAAAGAAAGCTTTTGCATAAAAATTTATATAACTGGACAAACATTATTGCAACAGTATTCTCTGATTCCTTGTCAGTTATATTTCCAAAACTGCTACACTAAACATGCTAAAATAAAGCAAGCAAACAGCTATTATAACGTAGCTGAGCGTAGCTAAACGGAAATTGAGATTAACGTATATCCGTTTGTCTGTCCGTCCGAGTGATAACTCTCGAGCGAGGCTACCGATTGACCTCAAAATTGGAACAAAGGTTCCTCGCGTTCTGCGAACGACATCTATTATTATGATTCAGAATTTTCAGTCGACTATTAACGGCAGGGTCAACGGTTGAATTTTTTTTAAATGGAGCATGTGGCGTGTGATAGCTAGCTTATTTGAAGGCCCATGAACTACTATGCCTGACTGTGTATTTGGAATTTCAATTTTTTTAACAGTCATGAAACATACAAACACACAGCTCATTCGAAAGCCCTTAAAATACTGAGCATAACTATTACTTCAGCTTTTTGAAATTTGTTAAGTGTCAAAGTCATGCATGCTGTCATGACTTTGAGGTGACAAATTCGTGGGACCAAATGAAAAGAATTTTGTATTTGACAGTCTATGAATCCTGAGGGATATTATAAGAGAATTTGGAGACAACTTTGTTGTGTGTAACCTTTTACCAGCTACGTCCTTACCACTGTTAGAAAATATGTATTGCAACGCTGCAGCCATTGCTTCGAAACGATTACATTCCGTGAAAACTGATGATTTAAATTCCAATACTTACGGGGCAGGAGCAGTAATGTCTTCTGCGACCTTAGATTTGTAATCAATAATTTTTCCAGCACGAATTGATGACACACATTTAGGGACACACGAAGAATGCGATTTTGTCATGGTATCTTGAATTGCGGTTGCTAAAATTTTGAAATAAATTTACCCAAACTTAAATCACTAACTAGCGTTTTTAAAATTATACCGACTTATAAACATAAGAGAGTTCGCGAACCTGGGAGGTTGTCCTTTTTTATCAGCTTCCAGGTGCACCAAGCAGAACACCAAAGATTTACGCTTTGATTGTACTCGGGGCGGTAACTGCACGCACTTGCTACAACATTTTTTTAATTAAAGGAACACACATTATCCATTGTATGCCTTTAATTTATAAATCGCTTACTTCCTAAATCTTCATCCGGCTTTCCAAAGTGTTGATGACACCCGTCTATGCATTTCTGGGCCTTACTACTCCCAAGGTTTGTGCAACAAGCCACACAGTCACAATAAAAGTACAAAGAAATGTAACCTGGAATTTCGAAACACCATTTGTAACGCCATCCGTACTTATTGTAATGTTCCTGGTATTCGACAATTACCATTTTGGCAGTCACCGGGGATAGGTATACTGCATGGGCCAACGCACTGCGAATAATCTGAAACAATTGTTTCATTTATTAAAAAAGACCCTCTTACATATTTTTACTCTAATAGCGTTTCTTTCCATGAGTTGAAAAAAAAAGAAATCTGATGCAACTTTAATCCTATCCTTTAAAAACCGGTTGTGCAAATTTTATCTAAGTTTGCCGGCAAAACAACTTCATTGTTGGTACGGTGCCACTATGCTTAAAAACCGGCATTTTTTGGGTGCATGTTTTCCCATCCCATTAATTGATAAAAATCCAGTCTGCATCAAAAAATTCCTATCACAACTTTTGTATTCGATTGAATAAAAAATAGTGACGTAATAAATGCTGAATAAGCGCATTCAATTTTAAGGTTGAGATTGACAATGAGGCCAAACATTAAGTAAGTATTCAGCATGTAGTATTACATCAGCCTAAAGAAAATTGCGTACACGGTGCAATCCATGAATCCGATGAGGACAAATGCTTCAATATAAAAAAACAAAGCAACTTTTCGAACCTTTTTCCTCCGGTTCCAATTGGCTTGCGTATATTTCTCCACGACACTTTCCATCGCACAAGTTCTTCTCCATTACGGCGTATTCTTTACACGAAATAAAAAAAATTAATTGCAGCAGGAACTGTGTCAAACACATTTATAGACATGATTAGAATTAGAAATGCTGATTCCCAGATGTAGTTGAAAATTTAAGCTTTTTCTCATTGCCGACTTACCGGTTATAATTAATGAAAATGTTTTGGTTATGGGGACATGTCAGGTTTATACCATACTAGTGTCTTCGCAATAAATCAGAAGAAAATGTAAAAAAAATATGGAACTTCCACAAACCTTTCTTGTTCTCCTCGGTTTCACTTTTCGTACTTTCCAGGCAATTTCCATAACAATTGCTAAAACAGTTACCGTAAGACACCTCCCCACATGGGCTGATTCCTTGGATATGTTAAAACACAAAATATTTGAAATCAACACAAAACGGATATAAAACCAAAAAAAATTATATCAGTTAATGTGGCTATTACCAATTATTACAGAGTTAGGGAATATGAGAAATAACGATGCAATTATCCTGAACAAAGTTGGTCCAACTGACATGGCTAATATTAATTTTGAGAGTCAGATACAGAGAAACAGACAACTTTTCTGCAAGGCTATAAGGTTAACAAACCAAACAACTGATAAAATTTAAAACTGCAACAAGGATGCAAAGTTCAAGTGCATTAAATTTTATATCTCTGTGTATTTTCATTTTGAAAATGAATGACAAACGCAACTCTAAATGCAAAAAAGGTGCAGAAGTTAAACCCGGTGTACAAAACAAGTTTAAAATTCGTCAGGATTTATTGCTATTCGCGTTAGTATTTATTGCTCCCTGCAAAGTTAACCTTGATTTTCGAATAAAAAATTTCTCTGGAAGAAACTATAAACTGGCTTCTAAGAAATCTGCTGAAAAAATGTGATATAAAACGTGGCTTTTGACTCCTACCCTGATTATACTTAGAACATGGATTTGGAATGCTTTTTTTATCTGGCGGTAATAAATGGTGGCATGGAGCCAAAACAGGGCATGCTACAATGGCTGAGAATCATTTGGACACGGAATTTTTTTTCCTTTTGAAAATTCAAATCGAAAAAGATTTTTCCGGTGCCATAGGAAGTAATAATTAGTTTTATTGCATATATTATGGACAAAAAATTTTTTTCCCCCTTGACTATAATTTGATTGCATATTTTCCCTTAAAAGGCATTAAAAAATGCAGGAAAACAATACAGATGAATTTTTCATGCTTTCTCGGAAAAAAAGTTGATGTGAAAATTAATTTATCCCTTCATGTTTTCATGTAATTATTTCATGTTCATTTATTACCAAATTATAATTTAGCAATCTGAAATTGTTTTCGTCATAAGCTGATTACAGAAACAGCAACAGATTAATACAGAAATATTTATGTAATGGGTTTAACAAGTGTAGGTAAGGTACAAATTGCCTTCATAACGTTCTGCTTCAATGCTTTTAAAATCATTCGTATTTTTCTTCAAATGACTTTCTGCTTCACGAAAAGTTTTACCCCAATTATTGATGTAGCTGGAATCAACAGTGCAACGGCATGGTCCTGACTGGCCGTGTGTGCAACCCCAACGACCGACTCCACCATTTCCATAAATTTGTCTGAAGCAGTCTTTCACGGCAACAGAACGGAAACCATTGCTCATGTCATTGTTCCAGTAGGAAATGTATTGACCTCTACCTCCATTGCATTGACCTGCCGCACCTATTGAGATTTTTTAAAAAATTAATTGTTGTACGGCAATCTGGAATTAAGTGATCCAATAACTTACCAAACACAACATTGACGCATGTGGCCAGCAGGGCAAGAAATTGAATGACTCTGAGGGACTCCATCGACATATAAGTATTTTAAAAATCTATTACAGTTTTGGTTGATCTTGTTCCGCCAAATGCATGAATGATTATGAATGATATTAATGCTTTTCGAGTCCGCCGAAAAAATCATTTTGACCAACCATTTCCGGTCATGGGCGAAATTAAGTAAAATGAGACAGCGTTAATAAAAATAAAAGTAATAAAAAAATTGTTTTCTCTTATGACCAATTAGTTTTTTTTTTCTGGTCAGGTTCTCTAAGAAAAAATTAATTGCGATTGGTGAATCATGTGTTATTCCAGTAAATAAACTGTTTTCCCACAACGCGTGGAGAATTGTGGCTTGAGTTTGTGGAACTTAAAAATGATCACAGAAACCAACATCCTTCAAGTTTGTCACTCATGTAAAATAACTCGTGAAATGACTTACAAATATCTTTAGTTCAATATTTTGACTAAATTTTCAAATCCAATTAAACCTTGAGAAAATTATGGCGGGGTCAAAGTTTCCTGTTTTTACTTTACTGACAATATGCTTGGTTTTGGTTCAAGCATCGAGTAAGATTTAAATTTTGAAATTGCCCTTTATTAATTATCCATATTAATATTTTCATGTAAAATTATAGACATCCGAAACAAGAGAGGAGCAGGGGATTGCAAAGGAGGATCAGGAAAATACATAACTTATTGGAACACTGACATGAGCAATGGAGCTAATGCTCGAACTGCAAAAGCCTGTATTGAGCAACTTCGGGATTCGTGCAACAGTTGTTTTGGTAGACATGGTTGCAGTACAAAGCGAGTAGGTACATGTCACTGTACCTCAGACTCATCATTCATATGGAACTGGAGAGGAACTATTGAAGACGCCATGAGACATCTCGAACGAGACACTCAAGGCTACCAAAGTGTTGAGGCGGAACGCTACGAAGGAAATATGTACATTACCTACACATGTTACTAAGAATTAAGTATGATATTTCCAAATAAACAATTTTATTTCCGAATTCATGAATACAATTTAATTTGGTTATTTACGAAATTGACTGAAGTTGCTAGAAGAACAGTCAGAAATCACCATCAGTTTGTCATGGAATAAGTCTATTTAAATTTTGTTTTTATTTAAAATCATTCACTTTCCTATTTAATTCATTAAAATTTTGAGGACTATAAATAAATAATTTTAATTCCAAAAAAGTAATTGAATATTATTTATGTATTTTACTAACAAGTGTAAGTAAGATACATTTGACCTTCAAATCTTTCCGCTTCCTTACTGCGAAAGTTTTGCGTATCTCTCTTCAGATTGTTCAATGCATCTGTAAAGGTACTATGATAATTCCACGGAGCCATTAAGTTCGAGTCCATCGTACACCTACACCTCCCAAAATCTTTGGTATAGCATCCCCATCGATGGTTTCTTCCAATTTCATCTCGCCATTTAAGATCCGTTTCCAAGTCCCGAAAGCAAGACTCTACTCTCCACGCTTCGTTGTTGCTCATGTCGGTATTCCAGTAGGTTATGTACCGCCCTGAATTTCCTTTGCAGTCACCGGCAGCAGCGTCGGTTTCTACGGAATAAATAATTTGGTTGATTTGATGGAAAGAAGGTTAAGTCAAAAGATATTTTGCTGATGCATACAACAATTTACCTGAAGAAAGGAAGACAATGATGCATGCAGCAACTGAAGCTGTAACAAGATACATTCTAATTGTTGTATTGGGGGAATCTAAAACACTTTTTGCGATATGAGATGTAGATGTGAATAGCCTAATGCGATCGTTTTAATTAGAATGGGAGGCTGCCGTGAATTTATTGTTTTTGGTATTTGTTTGTAAGAACCACAAGTACTTACCGCAGTTTTCATCCAGTTCCTTTTTGGTTTTCATGAGAAATTATTACAGAATAATTTTGCATACTTGATGGCGTCGATGAAATCTAGATTGGCCTATTTAGTATTATCAATGATTTTGCAATGTCAAGATCTTTGTTCACACATCAAACTTCCAATTCCAGGGTCGGGATTCAAGCTCCAATCATCCAATGTTTTTTAGAATTGCTTAAGCTTGTGATTAGCCTTAGGCTATTAGCATGATTGAAAAAATCCTGAAGCTTACAGATTGCCCAGAAATCAACGATGAATACTTACAATCAGTTATGCATATCTCACACGCAAAATGTATGCATCAGCAAAAAAAACCTCCCGCAACAGAAGTCCCTATTTCAATCAGTAATAGTAATAGTGTTTCAGTCCTGAGATGATTGACATCATAATGACAGGAAACCAGTCCGGAATGGAGAGTGGACACTATATAAACTATTCATTTAAACTTCGTTTTACATTTTTATCCGAATGATTGAAACCATTTCAATTAATATCCTTTATAAAAACTGACAATGTGAATAGTAATGCATTCATTCTTTCAGATTTTTCCTTGCAAATATTATCATCATCGTTATAAAAACTTTGAGCATGCCAACTCAATTAGAAAAAAATTTAGTGAAAGTACAAGTCCAATTCCAAAAGTGGCAAAAACCATCAAAATATTTCCTGCCATTTGAGAAGTTCCATGATGACTTCTCCTATTCCCCAGTCCAAATCCTTTGATAATGGAAAATGACTTTTCCCATTTCTTCCAAATCCCCGAACTTTCCATTGCCTTTATGCGAGTTATGAGATAAGGCGGAACAAATCCTTCGAGATAATAGCCAATAATTGATTTCGTAAATATCATTTTCAGTATTCGAACTATTTGAAAACACTTTGGCAAATTCTAAGCACTTATATTGGGACATGATTATGGCTGTTGTGTTACACTTTTCAAATATCTCTCTCAAAATAATTTCCTCTTCATTTTGCAAAGTTGTCCCAATGTCTTCTTGACTTGGCTCTATTGCCTTCGAATATTTTTCTTGCATCTTTTGCAGAAAAGTGAAAATTTTTGCACTTTGTAAACTGATGCGATTTATCAATCTCTCCAGTTGTTCTGAAGGCATCAATTCTTGAAGCCAAGCTAATTCCGAGGTTACCCAAGTAAACTTATATGGTTTCGTCTGTGTAATATAATGTGAGTCAATGTGGGTATTATTTTTATCAAGTGGAATGAATCCAAGGTCGTGTGCAAAAACATGGAACTTGCCAATTCTACAAAAAATGTTGAATTTGTCAGTGTACAATTGGTTGATATATTCATAAGGGGTTGGTTTCCTTGGAGAAACCATTTCAGAAATGTTTTTGCTTTTGTATGCGTTACTCAAAACGATTGTCAACAAAACGGTGACACTCAGGTTAAATTGTAGAGGTGTTTTCTTAGAAATGTCACTGATTAGATTGCCTTGCTCCATGAAGAGGTCATAAAATGCAAATAAGTTCTTCCAAACACACTTACTTCCATGTCCACTCTTCTGAAGAAGCACAAAAATTGCAACGGAAGTCAACGACAGACATGACCAAATGTATTTGTCATAAATCATGAAGATTTGTTTAAAAGATAACGGCGGTATCTTTGCCCTTCCGCAACTTATGAACCGTAATGTATTCACATTATCTTCAAACAAAATCGGATAATATACCGAATATATTGCACCAAACTTATACTGACCACCTGTTCTGTCGCAAATATGTAAATTGATATCGGTTGGACTCCAAACGCCACCCTCGATAATTGTAAAGTTTTTCATAATTGAGGTCCAAAGATGAACATTCACTTTTGTTAACAAATCATTTGATGGGTTCCAAGGGTCCCTCCAGTTGATTGTTACTTCTTCAGCAAAGTATTTTTGGAATGGTTGGAGTGATTCTCCATAAATATTTTCACCACTGTGGTGAATTTTCCAGTACGAAGCATCCCGCGGGGATTCCATGTTTCCCTTGGAATCGATACTGATATACTGGTAATGTTCTGCTCAACGTTACGAGGGGAAGCTAAATGCACCTTTACCACGCCAATTGCTTCAATGCTTGGACTCGGCGTCATAAACATGAACAGTCCGTTAAATGAAATTGTTACTGCAAATGAAGATTTGCGCCCACTAAATTCACCAAAAATCCAGCTCAAATGACCAATTCGATTGGACTTCAATTTTTAATGTGTTTCTTTAGGAACGATTATAATTCTAAAGAAAGGAATGTTTGATGGTAGAGCCGTTATGAAGCTGTTGAACCAAATCTAAAATAACAAAGATTTTTAAAAATGTATAAAAATTTTGCTAAAATTGGGTAAAAAGCTTTACTGCAAAAATTCAAACTTTCCTGTGTAGATCTGATCCAAACTCCAGGGTATTCTAATGTGTCCAAAACAGATCCCAAATTATATCCTCTCTTCTTTTGTGATATTACATGACTTGGTGGATAGAGTCCAATATTCACTTCACAATTCCAAGGCCTTGTCTTCAATGAAAATTTCAGATACTCAATCATGATACAGTGAGCCTTCACATGGCTACCATACAAACCCATCAAATATTTTGAGAGGCCACATTTATATAAATTCTCTCTCGTAAAATTTGTAAAACTTGACATTCTTTTCTCAGATTCTGCCATCCAGATCAACCATCAAATATTTTGAGAGGCCACATTTATATAAATTCTCTCTCGTAAAATTTGTAAAACTTGACATTCTTTTCTCAGATTCTGCCATCCAGATAAGATATGCATTTCGAAAGTAAACTAACGAACTATTATCTCCTTTTGTTTTATATCCCCTTTGTCTTCCGATTAATACATTTAAAAGTCCTATCAAAGGACGTCGAATGATCGTGGGGTAAGTAGGAGGACTCAAATCTACTCCTCGGAAATTTGTTACGTGTATAAGGCAATTGTGTTGTTTGAACGGTAACAGCAATTCACCCAGATCTAGAGATTGATTCGATTCAAGGTGTTCTGGCTCTTCGTGATAGGCCTGAAAATATTGTTGAACTTCTTTTTTAAAAATTTGTAACTAATTTAGAATATCAGTAATGTTCACTACTGATGCACTTGGATTAAGGCTGTACCATATTTGTTCCAGAGTATTGGATGGGAATATAATGGAGAAAATTATTAATAAGCTTAAAAAATTCGTCATTGTTAAAGAAATTTTTGCCTGGAGGTAACAATGTGTTTTGTTTCTCGACGACTTACGATGCCAAAAACAACTGTCTCGAGATTTTCTTATGTGACATACTTTCTAATTGGAGGGCCTTTCAAGCTTTATACAAACTGAATAAAACGGAATTCAGTTATTGTAGCGTTACATAACTGTACAGTTTACATTTTTCCACCGTATCATTATTATCATTTTATAAAACAAACAATATTTGTTTAGAACACTTCGGAACGATATAATTATAATTATATAGTGAAAGTATTTGTTTGTTTTTAATGAGAATTATTGAGAATAGAAGCTATGGAAGTACATGATCAATACTTGTGGATGAAGTTGAACCATGACGCGATATGTTTCAATAAGAAAAAAATATAAGATAAGTAAAAACCACTGACCACGGGAAGTAGTTTTCACATATTTATCCCAAGAAGAGTCGCTGATTAACATCAAATCAGGTTGGTTATTGCTTTACATGCAAAACGAATGTTAGAATAAAATATGCTGAACTCATGTCAAAATTACTTGGCTTAGTTTTATTACAATTTTTTTGTATGAACCTCGTAACAAAAGTTAAAAACATTTAAATCAAAATCTCTAAAAACGTGATATAATGTACAAGCTTAACAATATGGTTCTACTTTTTCTTGGCTGAGTTCCCATTTGTTTAGAAATTATAATTTATTTTGAATCCATCTAGCCAATACTTGGACTTCTTGACGGATTTGGTGTGCTAGTATGAATTCAACAGTATTTTTGTGCAAAAATATTAAGCTGAAATGTTTAACGGAATCGACGAAACCAGCGTCTCTGCATTATTGACGTGTTTTCTCAGCTTATCCCATTTGAAAAGTTTGAAGCTTCGGTTACTCGTTTTGGAATAATGAAATTCTCCACATTCCTTATTCTCACTCCATTTATACAAAATCACTTTTAAGTGTGGCAGGTTCAACTTAACGTCCTCGGGTAAAGCAGCTCTCAACAGGAATAACTCTAAGCACTCAAGAGTAGAACTGAACTGATTCAGCTGCGAAAACAATGTTGGCAAGTTCACATCACAGAACTTGCGAATCTTGATTGACTTCATGGGAGCAGATATGGTGGAGAGGGAAGTCTGTAAGCAATAATCCATCTCAAGATACTCCAAAGTTCTGTTCTCCATCAAAGCGGAAGTAATTCCTTGATTAACTTGTTCAGAGAAATTATTGAATAAAATGATTCGTTTCAAATTCGGACTTTTTCTAATCAACTCCGAAGTAAATGATGCTTGGTCATCGAATCGCATCTCCAAGTCAAACTCAATAAGCTCAAGTGAAGGTGTGGTGGGGAAAGGGGAAGTTTCAATGAATTTTTCCAATTGCTTTCCAGCCTCAAATACTCTACTGTAGCAATAAACTCTCAGCTTCAGGGTCTTCAGAAACGGAACCCTTTTGACGACATCCGAAAGTCTTTGGTACTTGTGGATTATACGGTCTCCCAGTTGACCCGACGAGATGTAATAAAGTCCTCGAACAAAATCCCCATACTTATCCAGAAACTCCATAATTTTTGTTTTAAATACTTCTCTGTCGTTTTCCGGACATGCATTTTCATTCACACAGATTATGGAAACAAGAGCCGACGGAAATGTGGTCGTCTTAAGCAAAGACGTAACACGGTCAACTTGAGTTGGGGAGCCAAAGAAGGCGACGTTTGGGTGCTTCTTTTCATTCACTAAATCGAAGGGCTTGATATCATCCAAAGCGTTTGGGAGCCAGTTTGAAGTAATGAACCTATCCATGAAAGCTAGATCCGCAGCCTCCTTCCATGCTTTTGAAACCAAGCGCAGATTATAAACTGTTTTGTCCCCGTGAGCAAGACTTATGAATTTTTTATCACTGATTAATTGGAGTACCTACAAAAGTAAATAGCACTAATTAATTATCTATATTAACACAAAATTAAATTTCTGGAGTAAATTTAATTTATTAATTTACCACTGTTATTATCTTCCCTCCAATCAAGTCTCGCAATGCTGGGCAGGTGTAGTATATATTTAGAATATCGGAAGGCTGATGGAAAAATTCCAGTACATTTTCCCAGATCTAAAAATTTCGGGACGACATTTTTTTAATTGTTCTGAAATAGACATAAATAGCAGTCCGGATTAAGTAGTATTGATTGGAAAGTGTACCTTATTGCTTTGAAGCCAATCAAAGCTTCCAATTGGAAACTGCTCAATGTCGTTTGTCATTTCCACCTCCATCTTCAAATATTTTGAATTCTATCAAGTTAATGTTACTGTTACAGGTGCAATTTGTAATGAAGAAATACCTACTTGTTGCTACTACTAAACCAAAGGACGTAATACTGAAGAACACGACCAAGAAAACTTTTCAAGTTTTCTCCCTCCTGAATAAATTGTGAGAATATATTGCAATACGTACACGGCGTAAGTGACAACGATATCATTGTCATGCATGTCTAGGCTGATCCACTTACCATTTGCATTATGCACCTATAATTTTATTTTTAAAATGCAACAGGATGCGAGCCTTTGTACATCCTACCCGTTACCTCTGTTAAGTTAAGAACCTAAAATGCCCACGTCCTTGCATTCAAATTAAGGATCCTTGACGGTTTTCCTTTTGTCTCTGGTTTTGGTCTATCAGGAGAAACAATACCTTTTGTGTTTTTAAGGGGTAATTTTTAATCTGGACCTTTCTTCATTACCTTTTCGTTTATTAAAATCTGTTGAAACAGGTTGTTCCTTCTTAAGGAATGGAATTTTCTGGTATTCACATTCACCCAGTACAAGTGCTACTCATTTTTATATCAGTATTCAGATTTATTCCATTCATGTTCTGTGCTCGTGTTATTTATGTACTACAGCAAAAGTGACAAAAAGAAAACTTTACGAGCACTACCACTATTACAAGCACCCCAACAGAATTCTAAATTTCATTATTCTTATGATGACATGAATACATGCATGGACATGATGTACAATGCATAAGCTGAACTAAATGGATTCAAATTGCTTTAAAAAGTAGACAAAACTATTTAACGGTTTCTACGGACAACTCTAATATTTATTAAATGAATGCGACGAAAAAGTAAATTCACTGAACGTATTTCGCTGATGGATTTCAATGAAGTTGCATTTAATTAAATTAGCTGGTCCAAAACCGCCCATGTATCCTGTCGCGAAACTAAC